>CAMQGK010000567.1:17652500-17900000 GCA_947000775.1 Pterois miles | reverse complement strand
AAATTCAGGAGTATTATAAGAGTAGTATTGACCAATCACATACGAGCAGGCTTTGGTCATAGACTAAATAAGAAGTGGACGTACTCACTGTGATGTCACCTATTGGTTTGTGCACTGCTGTTTTGAAGCCTCAAGTTTGGCATTTTGGCTGTTACCATCTTGGTTTTATCCAACCAGAAGTGACACGAGAGGTGGAGCTAACTACGAATGAACACTGAATAAAACATTTTTAGGAAACCAAAATGCTACAGTTAACTATCATGAACTGAAAACACATTGTGAAAGAGTTAAAGTTCTAAGATGAAAACATGAACAATGCCGTGGTAGCGACCTGCCAGTCACAAGGTAGCCACGCCCTAAAGCATACCTGCTTTGTAGTCATGGGACCATAATTTACTAAATGAACATCATGCTGTATTGAAGAAGACTTGAAACTAGCAACTGAGACCATAAAGTCATGTTTACAATGTTTACTGAGGGAATAAATCAAATGAGAAGTCAGCTCATTTTCTCATAGACTTCTATAGAATCAGACTTCTTTTTGCAACCAGAGGACTATCCGTTGTGAGACAGATAGCTGACAAGTTTCAAGATTGGAGGTTTTCAAGCCTAGAATCACAACAATTTACACATCTGTGACTGGAAGTCAGGTACATGTTTTATTTTTTAAAGAAACAGCTACATATTCTAGCTCTTCCTCATCTGATCCATCAGCACATGCTCAGACATTTCAATAATGATAAATCATTTGATTCCACCTCCCTACACCAACCAAACCCTTAGTCCTGCCTCCATGGTGACGGCACCGATCTCCTGCACTCCTCCAAGAATGGAGCCTGCCTGCACAGTGTATTACCAGGAGACAGAGCTCCATCCCTCCATGCTCCCCTCCCCAACCCACCAATGACCACATTATGTCTGACACTGCTTTACAGAGTGCTGACCAATCCTCTTCTCATCTCCCGACGCCTTGTGATGACATGACATGGCTGTGATTCACAGATAATCTGTGTGTGTGTGTGTGTGTGTGTGTGTGTGTGTGTGTGTGTGTGTGTGTGTGTGTGGGAGATACGTCCATATGTGCTGTCACCCCTGGCGTGACGCTCATTGAAATACTGGGAGAAAACTATGGCTGATCCTCATTCCACGGGAAATTATACACGGCTCTCAAGCCTGCACACAAAGATAAGTCATGAAGAAGATTAATGTGGCCTCGACCCATCTTTGTCCTTCACTCTTGCTCCGCTCCCATCAGTCAACGTATGATCCTCTGCCTTTTTATTTCTCAGTCCATCTCCTTTGTCTTTCTGAGGTCTATGCAACATCTTCTTCTCCTCCAATCATGCCTGTGCTTTCTTTCCCCACCCACCTTCTCTCTCTGTGCTCCTTTTTCATTCATTCATATTTTACTGCCTCAACAGAGTCATCCCATAGAGCTGGAGCTCTTCCTCATTATAATCTTTCTCTCTGCTTGTATTTGCATTCCTCTAGCTTTCCTTCCTCTGGGGATTTACTTTTATCTCTTCCTCTTTCACCCTGTTCTCCTCCCTCTCTCTCTGCGTTGGTGCCTTCCTGTCTCTTCCTCTTTTTGTTGCCTCGCTCATGTGCCTCTCCTCCTCCCCAATTCCTTCTCTCCATTTTCTTTAACCCTCACTCTCTCTTTCTCTCTCTTTTTCTGCCCCCCCCCCAATCTTGTAATGAGGTGTGACAAACCTCTACCCTGCTGCCATAGCAATAGGGTTCCCGTAGCAACACAGCGGCGGTGTTGGTAAGGGGTTAGATGGCCACAGTTCTCCACAAGCACTTTCAACTTCCTTACGCTGACACAAACACACACACAAAGAGTACATGAAAATAATACTGTAGTACACAAGCATCATAGTACAAGAGGCTTATTTCATATCTAAACATGTCTACATTAAGAGGGCAGATCCATCTGTGTTCTCCTCCGTCTTTTTTCAAATGGAAACGCCCACTCAGTCATTGCTAAAAGCAGTGACGTAGCTTTACAAGTACACTAATCAACAAGGTTATGAATAAAGTGAACACTAGCACTAGCTGAGTCAAAGTTAGTTGTGCTAATTTAGGAAATAACTGACAGGATTAGTTTGGAATTTTGCATGTATAAACCTGCATTCTGGGAGATAAAATTACTGTTCGCCTGACTTATTTTTACTACATTCCCTCACCATCAGACAACTCCAAAGCTCTGAAGCCGTTAAATCACCATCTTCAAAACCATCCTTCTTCATTAACAGTCATTTTACCTTGCAGAACATGGGAGTTGGTGGTCTACGGCTGCATAGATTGGTTAGTTTGTTGTGTTATAGTGTGACATTGAGATGCAAATTGACATGACATCCACACAGCCGGACATTGCTTTGCTTCCGTGCCGGTACTCCTGTTTGCTTCTCCAAACTGGGAGCATGTCGACTGCCATCTAAGTTACTGTATGTAACTTTAATACACTGACAACGGATGTATATATACTTGAAATGTAGCAGCATCAACATGCATTTCCCCTGTGGGAAAAAGATCTGGGGCTTAGGAAAATAGCATTTTGAACATACATACATACATACTTTGACCAAAATACGCAAGTTCAGATTTGAATCTACAGAATAATATAAAAACCTAAAAAAAACACTGGACCCGCCCTTTAACTATGCATGTATGTGAATGAATAGTGGACAGTATAATCATCAAAGACAAGTGGGAAAAAGTAGGATTAAGTTTTAAAATACCACTTCAAATATTCTGCAGTTTAACAGGAAGTTCTTTAAAAGTGCCCTTTTCCTTAAGGGGTTGATTTGCAGCACAGTCAGTTCATTTTTCTTCAATTTCTGCACCCAAAAAGCACATCTGAGCTGTCCTTGTCAAGAGAGGACTCTTGTTTACTTTAAACTGTGTCCTCTTTCTGTGGGGAACTTTTTTTTTATTCATAGATCATTTCAGAGTAATCTACTTCTGTTAAAAGCTTTTTTTTTTGTTAAATCAAAATTTCCTGTCCATTATGACCACTGTGCTATGGTGAAGACAAAGAATGCTCATTATTTGTGATTATAAAAATCCTTCACCATCACATACAAACATCTTTTGTGTATTAATAGTCTTATTCTTACTATGATAGACCATTAGTATAATGACTGTCTCTTGGTGTATGGTTGAGTGTTTGTGGGGGGCTGTTAGGATGCACAATCCGTGGAGAAAAACACCATCTGTCTCTCAATCCCCCAGTTTTCCCCAACCCCACACAACCACTGACCCCACCCAATACTCTCACACATACACATACCCCAGTCTCATCTGTAGTGTTTGACACTGACACCCGGATAAGACGAGGGATGTGCTTTCTTTTATAAGCCCTGCCTCCTCTCTGGACAACACTCTCCACCGCTACATGCTGAGAAAACAAGCCTCTCCTTCAGCTTTTCCCTCTGGATCCTTCCACTGTCCAGGTTAATATATCAGTTACTCCAGGATCTGGCAGAGTCTTTTGTGGTTAATGAGGCTCAACATGACTGAATTTGAAGGGGATTTTCTACTGACTTGCGCTAAAACATGCGTTAAACGGCTTCATGTGGCTTCCAATGGCTTTTCTGTGGTTACTTAAGTGATCACACTGATAGACAGGTTCCTGTAATACTAAGGAACATACCCAGACATGGCGTGAATAAGAGAAGTGAAACCTCACATGATCGCATCAGGGTTGTTGACTATCTGCCACTATAGTTTACTGCCATATATAATAACATTTTATAGCCAGTTTATGGGATTTGTTATGCTTTTCTTTACCTACACACAGCCTACGTGAGATTGTTAAATTCTGTTGATGAGCACAAATCTCTGTGACTTATCAGAGCCATCTTTATCAAGGCTATAACACATGACCTAGTTCAGATGGATATTTTGGTCTGATGAGGGTTTTTTTTTATATCTTAGAATATATTTTGGTCTTTGTTATTTTAGTTTCTGGAGGAAGAGCCGTAGTAGTTAGTAACAGTAGTAATTTTCTGTACTTCCAAATCAGGCTGTGGAGCTTAGATTGGGGATTATCTGAAGGAAAATAGGTGCAGGAGATAATCTGGGAGGATATAACATCAGTACACTGAGGTGGCCCTGCCAAAAATGTACAGCAAAAAAGCTGTTTCCATAGTGGGACACAGAAAATATGGTATGGTATAAACAGCACACAATTTATTAGGCTAAAGTCCAGTTTGCAACCATCATAAAAAACCATACAAATGCCATACTATATTAACACTGCTGAGAGCAGCAATGTGAAACAAGGCTGTAAATGTACTGGATAAACCAGGATTGGCTTATTTGAGTATGTGTGTGTTTTTGGGTATGTGAAAAAGCCACCTGAAATTTCAATCAATCACAGACAGTGTGATGGAGGACCAACACCACATTTACCACATCTACCTACTTCTGATGAAAACACCTTTGTCTGCACAACGACAAGGATGTACATCGGTTATTTTCAGGAAATTCAGTTTCCACAAATCTGTTCAAATGTGGTCAAGCTTAGTCGCAATTGACAACATACTATTTCTTCAGACTAACCTGTTTCTTAATAGGCTAATTTTTAGGCTGTGCTAAACCTGCTTAGGTAAAATTACAATACTCAACTTAAAAAGCCAGATTCTGTCAGTTTCTTTAAACTGAAAGAGTAAATGGCCTTCTAACTACAGTTAAGGACATTTATGCAGCAATACTTTGTTACGTAACAGATTTGTTTTTTCAACTGGCGATAAAAGGAAATGGAAAGTGTTGCAAAACAGATTTAAGCAAGATCCTATTTGATATTTCCAAACTGCATAACTTTTTAATATGATTAACTGGTGCTACAATTTCAGTATTTCAGTTGGATTTAACATTAAAAAGACAAGACCGATAACAGAGGAAGCTGTCTATTCTTTATACCAACATCCTCTGTTAGGATTGCTCATCATAACATCCTATGTATCACACTATTACATGATGAAGATACCCTCTAGCTCTCTCTTCAAGTCTCTTACTTGTCCACTGTAAATCTATTTCATGACTGACTTCTCCGTTGTGTCTTCAAGATGTGTGCACACAGTTATGTTAAATGTACAAACTTGAATTAGACTGATTATTTTATTTGAAAGCTGGATTTGTAAAAGCACTTGCTGTAGTCCCAGATCAATTTTTAGGATTAATTCAAGTCAGGCTCTTCAAATTAAGCACGTCTTTCCTATTGCCTCCAATGTGGCACGATGCCAAAATGTGAACAAACTGTGTGTTTCAAAGATGTGGTTTAGCGATGAATCCTCCGAGTGGGTACGAGCAGAGAGAGAAAGTTACCTGGCTCTGCATCTGGCTCTGCTGTTTGAGGCGGAGGTTCTCTGGAGTGTCAACCACCGAGGTGAAGTTTGTCTTGGGGTAGTGTCTGTAAAATAAACACACAAAACAGCGAAGACTGTCAGTACACAGTAAACACAACGCAAGAAGATGCCAGCTTTTACTCAGGCTCCCACTGTGATGCTCACGTCTAGACTAAGAGAAAAAAACAGCATAACTCAAGCAGTGTGCAGTCTGTAGCCCCTCAGTGGGGGAATTTGTTATTCAAGGTGGTCCTGAGGTTGAGTTAGGAGCCCCTGCAGACAAAAAGCATGTCAGTATAACACACAATGCTCTGTCAGTGGGAGCCAAGGTAGTCTGAAAAAGAGGAAATGCAGGCAGGGACTGTGTGGGGGATGAGAGCCCAATAGGTTGTAGAGTTTTGGAGGAGAGCCATAGCAGGTGTGGAAAAAGCCTTCCATGCTTACAAAACACACGCTTATGCACATTCACACAGGCACAGCCCTATGGGGGATGACAGGAAGAGAAACAGCAAGCAACAGACACAGCAACAGGGTCAAAGAGACAGTGGGTGAGTGTGAATGATGTCATGGGCAGCCCCTTTCAGCAGAGCGTGAAGGCAAGTCTCTTTACTGAATGGATTCTGGGAATTTTCTTGACAGCCACAGACCCATAACAACCCACCGTCCTGGAGAAAATGCTCTGCCTGAAACAAATATAGCAAACATAAATATACACAAGTAAGCAGACACATGCATGCATGCAACACGCCAAGCATCCTTCCAAAAGCCACTTATCACACGCTTACTTATTGACTGCCTATACCGCTGTCAAAAGCTTGTGTGTGAGGCATACATCAGTGTTTTTATACAGTGGGGGCTTCTGTGCACAAGTAACCTTCGGGTTCACAAATAATGGTGCCTGCTGGTTCAGCGTGATCCTTAGGGCAGCAAAAACACATGGCTTAGTTCCAGTGAGGAGAGGAAGAGCCCTTACAGCTTATCTAACAGCTCATATGGACTGCAGTTCCCAGCTTGCCTCAGGGCGCCGGGCGACCTCAAAAATCTCCAACCGCTATCTGTGCCTCTGGGTAACCCATTTAGGCAATATGTTTACAGTTTCCTTGACAGCATGGTAAACAATGGAATTAGTGTTTGTCCTGATGTGATTAAGGGATGTAAAAAAACTTAAACAAAAGGATTGCGGTCGGCGTATTTTACACAAAAGTACTGTTAAAAAAAGATATAGGAGCCACTTTAAAGAAACTAGCCAAAAATAATTTCAAAGAGCAGGATGTGGAACATGAGTGTAGTTGGAGAAGTTGATTGAAGTTCAAGCTCTGATATACAACAAAACTCAAGCACTTGATCCCTACTTTCAAACACATGCACGCTCACACCAGGCTTTTACAACTGCTCGTGCTCATTTTCCTGAAAAGGCAGCTATCGGCAACATTCAGATGTAGTGGTTTTGCAACGCTAGCAAGTGAGGACAGGCGGCACAAACAAGCTGATCAAACAATGCAGAAGAAGCTTTTATTGTTGTGAGATGTCTAATCATAGAAATAAAAAGGTTTTTCCTATGCAAACACACCACTCAGTCATTTTCATTTGTTCATCACAAAAAGTGCCAACCTCCTAACTATATGTCAGCTAGAGGTAAGATCGGGCCTAAAAAAATCCAGCCTGACCCGACCCAGGCCCGCGGATATTAAAGCCCAACCCGGCCCGAGCCCGATCAATTAACTTGATTTGCAGGCCCGAGCCCGAAACAAACCCGAAATTTTATATTTTATTTGTGAGGACTCAGGAGGAGGAGGAAAGGGAGGGGATGCGTCAGTCAGACCCGGACAGAGCACCGCTCCGGGAAAAGGGACTGGTTGCGATTTGTGTGATCACATTTGTGACGATGCCTGTGCAGAATGATAAATTAAAGCCTGTCTTTTGTAACGAATTCTCCCAGTTAAACAAGACTGTAAGATGCATATTCAATAAACATTTATATCTTACCATACAGCGCCTTCTCTGTTTTATCCAAATTATTTATTTTATAACAAGTATTCCTTAGTTTAATATCCATACATCGTTTTAGTATACATAATATATAAATGTATATTTATTAAAAAAAGTTCGTGAGAGAGAAGCCCGGCCCGACCCGAACGTAATAATTGACATTTTGGGCCCGACCCGGCCAAAAATGCTGTTCTGCCACAATCTATCTTTAAATTCTGCATCTCTGTATTCTTTTATTTAAATAAAGTAAATAAAGTGCTCTGTGCTGGGAGATGACGTGAATGTTTATCATGCGATTTTGGATGACATTTGCATGGATGGTGGCTCTGAGAGGTCAAGCAACCCTCTTTCAAACAACCTGAAAATCAATCCTGTTCCAAAAACTTTAAAACGGGACAAAAGTTTCTGAGTTTCACGGCTGAAACAAGGCTATATCGCAAAAAAGAAAATCTACATTTTGTGATTTTGTCTATTTTTCGCTCTTTGCTAATGCTCTCAATTTCCATTCAGCAGTAAAGTCACTTGAGCCTCAAGAAACCACCCTTTATAGCTACAGCATAAGGCAAATACATGCTGACTGGTAGACAGCTTCACAAGAACATAGCTGTATCTGTAGACAAATTGCAAAATAAATCTACATGGGTTCAGATTTAGCAAAATTCACTAGCTGACTGCATACATTTTGCCTGACATTTGACTTTAGTCCATTTTACCAGCAGTGTATCTGTATTTTGGGACTGTCCCTTGATCAAAGCTAGGTAGCTATTCATACACATACGTTTTTTTTTTTTTTCTGGAGTTGGGCGTGTCAGGTATGTGGTAGAATACACTTCCTCTCCCAGAGCATCACCGTGTCTGAAAACCTTCTTGTCTGAAGCAGATGGGTGTTTTCAAGCCACGCCCTCTCACAACCAACATCTGTGTTAACAGCGTTAACGTCACCTTCAATGCCTCTTTAGAAACCGTCTTTGTGCGTACGGGTCGGTAAATTGCCACACAAACATACAACCGTGTTAAAGCTATAAGCTTAGCGACTCAGTGGGATCTTGTAATGTGTGTATGTGCAACCACGCTGGCATTTTGGCGTCTGTTTGAGGCTATAAGTGAGTCACAAGAACACTCATCTATCTGTCAGGTTGTATAACGAGGTAATAAGTCGCAGACGGGAGTGGGTGACACATGCACAAACTCAGTTAGCCCTGTGAACACTAAAGAGGGAGTGATCAAAATGGAGGTGAGGAGGTAGTGCTGGAGTGGAGGAGTGAGTTTTATCACACGCACACACACACACACACACACACACACACACACACACACACACACACACACACACACAAACGCCTACTGTGCAGGAGGACAGGCCTGTTTGCATAGCGGAACCAGGAGATGTTGTGGCCGGCTTGACCCTGTGAGACCTGGAAAGGTTGTAATGCATTATTCAGCAGGAACATTTCATCTACATGTAAAGTCTGGACAGAAGTCTCATCAAAGCACACATCACAATAGAGGGGCTGTTGTCAGTAGAGGCAATGTTGATGAAGGCGGACTAGGGAGCAACAGACATAAATGTCTGCTGTACAGTTACTGTCAGAAGCCATTACACAGTGAAACTCATGTATCTTTCAACGAGAGCCCTTTCCCAGACTGGGGCAGAACAACCCAGGAAGCAGTGTCATGCCACAAAAGCTGTTTCCATTCAACTGTCGAGCAAATTTTAAGCAAACTTCTGAAATGTCACAAAAATACAAATGTGAATTAGGTCCGTTTCTGGTTGGGAGTGAATAAACTCGGCTACAGCCAAGTTTGGTCAGAGGTTGGCGCTATAGGCTACACATGGCGGGAATGGGGCGGCAGTAGCTCAGTCTGTAAGGACTTGGGTTAGGACGCGGACGTCACAGGTTCAAGACCCCCATAGACCAAGACCAACTGGTTGCTGGAGAGGTGCCAGTTTACCCCTGCCCTGCCTTGCCCCTGAGCAAGGCACCAAACCCCCAACTGCTCTGGAGCAGCCCCATCACTCTGACATCTCTCCATTGACGCATGTATATGTACTGTGTGTGAACAACAGAGTGTAAAACTGAATTTCCCCACTGTGGGACTAATAAAGGAATATCTTTCTTTCTTTCTTTCTTATACCAGTAAACAGAGTAAAAGTATAGGCTGCAAACCAAAAACAAAACAAGCTGGCTTGGCCATCTAACCAGCGACGATTTTCAGGTATTTGCCTCAGTTGGGCAAGTTTTAATTGTTCTTTCACGACAGCTAGTGACAAAAACAAGCATTCATGGATTAATGGAATATCAAAGAAGAAGGCGACGCCAACAGCTGATCAGAGTTAAATCTGGCTATGTCTGAATTAATTTGGCAAAAGTGTTTCCTAAACCCAGCTCAATAGAGTGTAAAAAAATTTTTTTATCAAATTTTGCTGTTTCCATACAGCTTTTCTAAAGCAATATTTAAAAATGTGAAAACAAATATGTAAATGGAAACACAGCTACTGTGACAGTGGTTTATTCTATTATCATATATTATTATTTAAGATTAGGGATGTTAATAACCATTTAACCAATAACCAAGATTAAGCATTTTAACTGATTAACGGTACTGGTTAAAGGGTGAAAAGAAATATTAATAATAAAAAGCTGAAAAAAATGCAGAAGAGTAGCTCGTCACTTTAAGGAGAAAAGCTGGTCCACCTTAAAAGAGAGCTGGCACAGATACAGGAAGTTGGCTCTGGACTTTCAGCAGTTGTATCTTGTACCCCCTTTTCAAAATTCGCATTACTATTCAAGATAGTGTTAAATGGAAGAAAACGGGCAGGCACTCTGAATACTAAATCAAGACATTTGTGACATGTTTTAATAACACCACACTGATGTTTAAATTAATTTCTGGACTATCAGCCATTAAGGCGGTAACCCACCAGTGGCTCCCACAGTCTCCTGGGGAAATGAAGAATTTTTATGTCCACTTATCTGCCATCCTAAATCTCCCACAACCCCCCCCTCCCCCATGTGACTCCAGCATCTAATCAGGGATGGGACTCTCAGGGAAGAGGTGGGTGGGAAGACAGTGAAAACAAACAACGCCTATATCAATTACTGGAGACAAATATAGAGGAGTAATGATAAAGTAGTTATCCCACAGAATAATGACAGAGAACATAGCCTGAATTCCTTTCCTGAAGCGAGAGGCTCATCCACTGATGGTGTTTACTTGAACGAGGCTTGTTTTAAACAAACGGAAAGAGGCATAATAAACAGGCTGTGAAGGGCTTTGCTCCTGCTGATGCGGAAGAAAGGAAAGGGAAAAGAAGAAGCCACTTAAGTCTGAAACGAAGGTGAAAACACCTGCTGTAGGGGCTTAACACCCCTGAGATTTTAGGACTACCGGTGTTAAAAATATTTAAAATTACTATGTTATCATTTGTGCTGTCAGTCAATTAAAATATTTCGTCACATGACAGCAATTAACTGCACATTTTTTTATCTGTTCAAAATGTACCTTATAGTGCAGAAGGCATGTTTTTGGCATCATTTGGCAAAAAGTCCATAATAACCTTTCAGCATATTGTAATTGAAGTGATTCTGAGAGAAAACTAGACTAATGGCTCTGTTTTCAGCAGCAGTTTCTGATTCGGAGGACACAGAGGCACATGATTTTTTTTGCAGATTACCTTTCTCATTAACTACTCTCAGGATATTCCTTGCCAAAATTTAGCACAAGTTTGGAGTGTTGTTTGGCCTCCTTCACGACAAGCTAGTATGACATGGTTGGTACCAATGGATTCCTTAGGATTTTTATTAGGGGTGTGACGGTTCATAAAATTCACGGTTCGGTTCATGATTTTCGGTTCGGTACTGTGGTACAGTATTTATGGTGCAGTAAGGAGGCCAATATCCAATTTCCAGTTTTTTGCTCCGTCTTTGTCTGCATGTAGAGGCTGTTTAAATCCTGCTGGGAGAAGGAGTTGCTCTTTCCTCCCCGACTCTCTCCTCCTTGTGCTATCAACGGACACACCGGAGCGATGTCTCCGTAAATGATTCATTATTTGGAAGTATTGCCACGAGCATAAGCCACACAAGCCACGTGGTTTAGGTCTCACATACAGTACAAAAAAGAATAATAAGGGGGTTTCCCTGTTTCCCAAAGGGTAAAAAACCCAACAGCGGAGTCAGGGAGATCTCAACAAAATACCACCAAAACAAGTGAAAACACCTGTGACAGAATAATAACAGGAGACAATTTGACATTTCAAAGTAGAATAAGTGGAGGTGTAAATAATAAAAGTAAGGAGGGCTCAGATCCATTTCACCAACTCAGTTTCAGGGTCCTAGTATTGCTCATGCTGCCTCACTGTCACAGCTTCCTGGGACACTTGAATGGAACAGAGCCCTTGTTAAAGTTATTACTAACATCTGTGCTTTTCCTACTATGTAACTGTATCAAAAACAGGCCTACTGCATGATTTTTAAGCTGACATGAGGACAGATGCACACATTCACCTGTGAGCTGCTGGGTGTACTCCAAAGACAACACATTTTGTTCACCTGGAAAGTATTTGCGTGTGTGTCGCTATCAGACCTTGCGACTAATCTTTTCATTTTTTCTTTCCCGTTTCATTTTCTCAGGTTAAAATGCAACCTTTCGCAGAGCTGGAAATGTTTCAGCCTGAGAGAAAAATGTACAATTATCCTGAGTGGGTGTCAGGAATATAAAGAGCCAGGAAGAAAAAAAAATATGTAAAGGAAATTTAAAGAAATTACTGGAGTTCCTGTACATTTTCAAATCAGCCACACCCTGTCAGTACTTGTTATTAGCTAGCTGCAAACCGCTGTACTTTCTGTCGATAATAAATGCAGACAACACAAACAATTCAGTCGCCAAATTTGAATGAATACACCAAGATAAAATTATGCTTTATATTCAATCTGAATGCACCTCTGCAAAAAAAAAAAAAAAACAGCAAGTCTAGGTCCAGACATATGGACAAGAAATGTTATATAATGTTCCTTAAACAGGGGGAGGAAAAAATAAAGCACCATTTTATTTTACTCCAGACTTGGCCCTGGTATTAATTATAAAGGAAGCCAAATCCTATAGAAAACAGCTGACCACAAGTGAAGGTAGTATACCACTCTATATTACAGAGTTTCTTCTGGGGTTGAGAACGACAATGCTGGCATGATGTCTGACGTTGATTTATTTTATTGGCAATAAAATGGCAGTTCAGGAAAAAAAAAAAATGCAAAAGAGCTTGTCAGAATATAAAGCAACGCCTTCTCTCTGCATTCCCCCTCAGAGAGAGAGAGAGAGAGAGAGAGAGAGAGAGAGAGAGAGAGAGAGAGAGAGAGAGAGAGAGAGAGAGAGAGAGAGAGAGAGAGAGAGAGAGAGAGAGAGAGAGAGAGAGAGAGAGAGAGAGAGAGAGAGAGAGAGAGAGAGAGAGAGAGAGAACCATTATATGTTAACAGCAGAGGGGGTTTCCATAGATCCCTGATGAGCCTTTCGTCTATGAGTATGTGCTGAAGGGTGAGTGGACATGCTAGTTTGCAGTGTGTCCACTCATATCACTGTAGAGGAACTTTAGGAATTTCCTTTGTTGATACCCCACTCTTTCCCCCACAGAGGAGGAGGGAGGCGCTTTCCCACACCACACATAGGCCTTTTCTCTGAGGGGGGAGCTGGAATAGTCACTGATAAACAGCAGAGGAGGGAGAGAGGGGCCTTAGTTGGGTTGCAACATGATTACACACACATTTGGAGAGTCCTATTTCCGTCTGTGGACAGATTAAACACTGCTGTCAGTGTCTTTGCGATGTGGGCTGAACCAGTCGAGTATAAAAACATGACACATGCTCACTGACGTACACAAAATGATCACTTACGCATTGCAGTATGGTCTCTTCGCAAAGCCTTTGTAATTCTTCATGTTTAGAGTCATTTTGCAGACCTCGCAGCTGAAGCATCCTTTATGCCAGTACTGTCAGAAACAAAGAGACAAGAGAAGACAAAAAATGTTGAGATTTGAGACGTTCGTTTCACCTTAATTGCGGATGCAAAAAGGACCACACACACAAAAAAACACCAGCTAGCACAGGAAAGCTAATTGAATGAGTAAGGCCAGAGCTACTTCCTATTCCCTTGAGCTTTCACAGGGACAGGAGCTGGATACAGACTGAAAGAACTGTTAAGACTGTGTGAAAAAAAAAAAACAGAGAAGCAAAGTGGAAACACAGTAGTATGTGTATGGTGGCACACAAAGAAATCAACATCCCCTTTTGGTGGCATATTGTATAGTTACTATTTATAAGTAGGCTAGCTGTGCAGGTGTGAGTGCTACGGGAGGAGCTCTTAAGTTTGTGACTGACAAGAATGCATTCTCGCTATCTAACCTGGTGCTACAAATTTATTATTACTCTGAGCTCAGAGGCATGTGTGCAAAATGATCCCTTTTTACTTTTCGACATACAACAGAGGTTGTTTTTGGTTGGTGCTGCAGAGACTGTTTGGTCTAACAGGAAGCCGCCATTTCTATCCGTCTGCTCATCTCTGCAGGCCTGAATGTTTCTGTAGCTCCTCTAGCCATCTTCATAAGAGGCCATGCCTCTATCTCCCTCTCACCACTCTTTCTCCCTCACACCCACCCGCCCTCTCGCCTCCTTTCCTGTTCTCTCCTGGCACTGGGCTGATCTGCGGCCTGAGGGTTCAAAGAGGGATCGAGGGAGGGAGGATTGGAGCAAGAAAAGGAACTGGAAGGAGGGAGGAAACATGAAAGGAAGGAGCTGGAGAGAGCAAGAGGAAAGGGAGGGGTGGGCAGGAGAGAGAAAACGCCAGAGTGAAGCAATGATCTGGCTGCTCCTGCTATCGTCAAGGGAAGGGAGAAAGAAAGAATGGGAGGGAAAGAAAGAGGGAGTCCTTATTAACATGGCCTCAGGGTGCTCTGTCAACCCTCTCATTCTTTCTCCCACTCTTTATCACTTTCCACACCAATTGCCCACACACAAAACACTAATCTTCCAAACAAACACAGGATAAAACTGCACATCACTTTCTCAGTATTTCATTCGCAAACACAATGCAAGTTTGATTCCACACAGTCTTCTCAGGATAAGACTGTGGCATTACTGACAGAAAAAATCCATTATTTCCCATCATGCAGTGACCCAGTCTGATAATATAGTATGTATTACAACACTGATAAACAGCTGGCGATAAATCATCAGGATGTTTGCTGTGAAAGCTGCAGATGGACAGTAGATACAATCATGGCACTGCTATGTATAGAAACATGACCAAACACAGCGCAATGGCCATTTCACTTCCTTCCATTATTGAACAACAATATGGCTTCAGGCTGGTTTAAAGAACAGTCTTGTCTGTTCTGTCTTGATGTAATGGACCACCCAGGGAGGTATGTGATGACAACAGGCAAGTGTATGTGTGTGTTTAACATGTGTGTTTGTAGCTGTGAGCCAGCAATTTTGTACTAAAGCATACAAAAAGAGGGGGCTCCGAGCCTGGGCTGTGTTCAGTCGAGCTGTGATCCACAGCCAAACACATTGGGCCAAGCCTTCAAATGCAAACTCCTTATCCCACTTCAACCCAATCGTGGCCTGAGGGAGTTGCAGATGGACACATCGTGTTACTCTTTCCACTGCTCTCCCTCAGCATTGTTCTGGCTAGCACTGCGATGGCAAATCCCTTCACAAACAACAGCACAGTGCAGGCAGATTCCACTTCCTCTTGCTTCAGCTGATTTGCAGCTGTGGCGGCTGCCATCTTTGCATGCATACCGTCCGTCTGGTTCATCTACATGTAATGGTAGCAGCAGTCCAGTATGATATTCTCCACAGACTACTGTTATGCCCTTCTCATTTCCCCAAATCTGTGATAATGATAAACCAGGGATGGGTGAACACAGTGTAATGCTAATAGGAGTGTGAATGCAAATGCTGTCGGGGGAAAGGTGAGCCTATCAGCTGAGCACGGACTTTGACCCAATTGATATTTCCCTAAATAAACATTGACCTTGGGTTTATTCCAGAGAGCGAGCCTGCTGAACTCAAACTATCCTGCAAACTATTCCTAAGGCTTGCCCAGCCTGCTTACCCACATTCCACCGAGGCAACCCATGTCAATGACACTTTGATAACATTGCCCTCTCAGGTGAACAGAGATCAGGCTCAAACTAGACCGCCTCAAACTAGACCGCCTCTTGCATGAAGCAAGAAGTGGACAGTAGCACAGTGTGAATATTAAACACATTCAAAAGGATCACATGGTGATCCAAGTTTTATTCAGTATTCATCTAACCGCTGCAGGCATCCTCTCTAGCTGTGTAGCTGAACACACTTTTATTTTTATGCTCAGCAGTTTCATGCAGATAAAATGAAATGTAAGGAAAGGTGAAATATAATCACAAGTGGTCACTGGAGACACATCTGAGACAGACATGACCCACCCTCCATCGTATCTGAACCTAGTCAAAATCTGAATATACAGTATCTGGTACTTATATTAGGTCTAGGATTACGATGAATGAATGCCAAAGGGAAAGGAAGGGACAGAGATGTGGGGGCGTGAAACATCCCAAATGTGTGTTCGGGAGGCCATCCAGCACTTAGCCTTGTCCGGCTCCAGGAAAAACCTGGCTCTTGGGTGCTGAGGCAGGATCTGGCAGTCAGCTGGAAAATGAGGACACTGCAGAGACAGAGCCCTAGAAATAAAACACCCATAAAAACAGTACCGTCTCCCTGCATCAGCGCAGCTCAAGGGCACGTGTGTGTCTATATGTGTGTGTAGTACTGCCTGTATGTAGGTTATGTGTCTCGGTGCATGATGTATGTGTGTCAGCGTGGAAGACTCAAGAGCAAAAATGCTCAGTCAGCCTTGCAGCTCCTTCTTGGTGAGAATACAAGGCCAGAACTAAAACCCTGCAGCTATTTGGGAGGTCAGCACGCCTTCATGCACATACATCACACACAGAGGGAGGGTTAGTGAGAGTCTGACCAGGAGCATGATCTCCCATAGTAACTACAGACTGATAGTAGGTGATTAACTGACTGGTTTAAAGGCATGACAATGCTGCAGGCCTGTTGTATCAACCACTTTCTTTATAAGTGTTAACATGAAATATAAACATGGCAGATTTTTCACCTCATTTGGTCCACTAACCACTGCAACATATATACCAAACCCCTGTCATCTGATTTAAATAGAAACACTAGCAGGAAACATTTTTTAAGTCGACCCCATCTGAATTCTTTCTTGTGTTTTATAAATGGAAACACCCACGTAGCTGTTGCCAAAGTCTGCTAATCAACAAGATTATGAATATTATCATGTGTACGCCAACACTTACTGAGTCAAAGTTAGCTGTGCTAACTATGGAAATAACTGAAAGGGTTAGTTAGGAGTGTGGCTATGAGCACAAAGTAAAATTACATTTTTGTCAATAGTCTGGTGGCTTTGAATAGATGTATACTGTATAACAGCTTCAGTTCTCCATTGGAAAGGGCTGCCTGACAGTGAGGTAAAATGGCTATGGACAGGAGCAGCAGAATATCGTATCCTAGCCATCAGTTTAAGTTTACTATATTCACAATATTTCACCACTTTACCTCTCCGTCAGACGTCCCTCTCCGATGGGGTACTGGAGCTGTTACATCACTCTGCTCAAAAACACCAAACTCCATTGACAAAAATAGTAATTTTACCTCCCAGAAGACAGGAGTTTCTGGTCGACTACATCAGTACACTGCTTAGCTTCTGTGCTGGTACTCCTGTCTGCTTCTCCAAACTGGAAGCATGCCAACCGCCTTCTAAGTTACTGTAATGTTAATACACTGACCTGTTATGTGTTCATATATGTAACAGCATCATCATGCAGAAACCTACGTCAGGTCACATGGGAAAAAGATCACAAAAGGGCTGGGAAAATAGCATTTTGATGGTAAAAAACATACATCGACCAACCAAATTTGAATGGAAAGATTGGAATACATAAGAAGCACCACTAGGAAGCTGAACAATGATGACAACAGATGTTTATTTTCAGCTAAAAGATGCTAAATAAATTAAAAGCGCCACAATACGCACACATGGTGGGGCATTACAGCAGCTTACTCCATGTATGTGTGAAAGATTATTCATGCGTAAAGACAGCACATGCCTAAAGACAAAGTGCCCACATCTGGCTGGTGCTAATAAAGGAAACTAACTCATTAAAGTATGCTGGATAATTATTATCCTACCTGATGCCATTCATTTTTACCCAAGCCACAGGCATTGTTGCTGGCTAGCAGGCAGACAGGGATTTGAGCAGACATACTATGCTACAGTAAAGTATGCACTTAACACACTTTCAAAAACACTCCAGTGAATGTGCACTTAGAAACGTACACATCCTGCCGCCCCAGCAATGGCACATTAATAAAAAAAAAAAAAAAAAAGTTAAAATCCCAGCAGAAAAGATGAGCACAATGAAAGTGAAATGTCAAAATGCTTCTGCCATGTCATAAACTATCTGTACAAATTCACTTTACTAAATCATGTCATGTTGTATGGTTTATATTAGATAAAACGGTCTCTTTGCCTTTACTTCCCATGAATTTTATTTTAAGCCAAAGCAAAGACAGTCCAGATTTGTGTGCACTAGTTCCTTTGTTCCTTTTTCTGATAAAAGGAGAAGTACCTGACTGCTAACTCTGGAGTCAACACCTCAGGTGATTTTGAGTGTAATGTGTGTTTGTGAATTTGAGTCATTAAAAAGGAGATGACTGGTGACGGCTGGACAGATTCCTCACCCTTTGGACAACATGAATCATCTCTCAGAATAATCGGTCTAAATATAAGCAAGGCGGCAGACAAATTCCTCTAAATGTGGAGTCACAGGAAGTGTAGCATTGACTGCTTGTTAATGGGGGGAATCAGTACAGCATGGTATCATGATGTTTTGTGTGAAGTTTCGATTAGGGATGACAATTTTCCAAAATTTTCTTAACCGATAACCAACCCTCGTTAACCGACAAGATTTGTGCCACACAATCGACAGTTCACCATCAGGAGAGTTACTGTAGCTGCCACGGTGCTGCGTTCACTGTCTCCAGTTCAGCGTCTTGGAGTGTTAGCATAGGGAGTGTTAGGACATGCAGCCGCTTTCCCAGTAAAAGTGTCCACTGCACATTAAGTTTAGTTTAGCAGGTTGTCAGCTGTGTGTCTGCCCGCCGTGCAGCTGCTAGCTGCTAGCGTTACCGGTGGCTTCACGTCTGCTGTAGCGTAACTTCAGCGAGTTTCTGTCAGACCGTGTGACGTGGTGGTGAATACCCAATATCCAAAACCGAACTTTGGGTAGTATTGGACGTATTTGCCATACTGGTATTGATATAGGAACAACTCTAACAGCTATTCTGTCTTTCAGAGGTTGTAGTTGGTCTTAATCATACTAATAACTCATATAAAACTAAAAAACTGAGGAATCCATTGGTACCAACCACTTAATGTTAGCTTTGACCGGAGGAATGTTAAATAACGTTCCAAAATTTACGCTAAATTTTAGGATGAAAAACTGGCATGGCCATTTTCAAAGGGATCCCTTGACCGCTCACCTAAAAATTTGTGAATGAAAACTGAAATGAACAGAGTGAAAACTGTCTCTTCTAAGATAAAACAGATATTGACAAACTGCATAATTTGCAGTTGAAAAAAGGTAATAAATCACAATCACTATAATCGCAGTGAGATAGCATCATGACTGAAGTATGATAACATCGTATTGTGGGGACTCTGGTGATTCCCACTCTTACTTGTTAAAAACTGAATTCTTGCATAATACTGAAATATAAACAGTAAGGAATTAAATGATTATATAAATCAAGCTGTTCTATGAGATAAAAATGATTTAGTGCTTTCTAATAACACCGATTTTTGGAGTTGATTTCACATGTCTAAGCATGATATAAGCTCCTTCATGCTGTTAAGACTCCACAGAGCTGTACAACTTACATATTGTATTCTTCTGTCCTTTAACCCCCATTTTCCAGCAATTTCCTGGGATTGAGAAGCAACAGTACAATTGAGGCTTACATCTAAACCAGAAAGAATCCCCACATTGAAGCCAAGTAACACAGCAACCAATTTGTTAGTTAAATTATAAAAATGGACCCACAGCAGCAGTAACTGTGAAAGCTATAGAATAAAGAGTACAAATCTGTATGTTTCAGATACACAAACTTTTGTTAATGCAAACTGTGTCTGAACATTTGAGATCATGTGAACCGAGAAGTGCAGCCACTTTTTTTTTTTTTTGCTATGAAACCAACCCAAATAAAACATGACTAAAAACCAGTAGGTGACCTTGATTCTGAAAAGTGAAGCAAATATTGAAGTGCCTTAAACTTGCATTCTTACTAATCGCCAGCAGGGGGCAACTCCTCCAGTTGCAAAAAGTAGTTAATTCATAAAGGCGTCCCCTGATTTATTACCTCAGTAAACATTGAAGACATGATGTTTATGGTCTCAATCACTCGTTTCAAGTCTTCTTCATTTAGTAAATTATGGTCAAATTTAGAGTCAAACAGACCATAAAGTAGGGTATTGCTTTATGGAGTTGTCTGTGCTTTCGTCTCTGAAAGTAAATCGTTTCACAGTGTGTTTTCAGTTCATGAAATGTACATATATCCTTTTTGGTCGCCTGAAAATGTCTTATTCAGCGTCCAGTTGTGCTTAGCCCCACCCTCCCGCGTCACTTCTGGTTGCAAAAAATACAACAACATGGCGATAGCCAAAAACCAAGAGGGAGACGACCAAAATGCCAAACTTGACACTTCAAAACCAGTGGACAAACCAATGGTTGATGTCACGGTGACTATGTCCACTTCTTATAAACAGCCTATGTTAAAAACTCATCTTTTAAAGTTTATATAAGAAATGTGATCAAATTCTTTCCTGCATTATTCTGTGAGTATAACACCAAGGAACAAACACAAGGCAGGAAAATCATTAAAACATAGTGATATTTCTTGTCTGTCTGCATTGTAAAAGCCTTCACCGACATGCTGATATGAATAGAATAACCTCCCAGCTGGCTTTTGGCCATCCATAATCGTTTTGACTTTCTCCTCCACTAATGGGACGGTTTTGTTTTGAGTGAAGCCGTGTCTTATCTATGATACTTGGTGCTATGTGGGAGATCATTTGTTGCATTAAAGCTGTGTCTAAAACAAGCAAGGAGGTCTTGCCTCAGAATAAATCTTGCCAATATTGTGTATAAATGTTTTGACATTGCTAACATATTCAAGAGCCAAAACATATTCATGAGACAGTAGCAATGTTTGTGCTTCATACTTATGAAGACTGAGCTCTCAGAACAACTCAGTTTTTCACATTATCTATAGACTCTGAATTACTATGTTCACTGAAATAGTAGCTCATCTACTACTCAGGAACTGGTTACAGCACTTCATAATCTACAGAATAATGGCGCAGTTAAATATTAATAAATCTCGTGTAGAGATGTATGAGGACTATATCTCTTCACCTGCAGGTAGGAACAGGCTCTGTGATTCAGACATTCAATATGCAAACAGCACATAGTGATAGTAAATACTAGGGATGGGAAAAAAATATTCACCTCTGTATCATGAGGTTTTTAATGATTTTGAAATACATTTTTTAAATGCCATAATCTATATATTTGCTTCATTTGAGTCTATGCAAAGGTAGAAAGAAATTACCACTTTTATTGTTGTAGTCTGAGTAACGTGACATCATATCTGTTCCATATCCGTCAACCAGAACAAACAGCAGCTGGCTTCAGCAAGCCGAAACAAAAAAGCAGAAAAGGGCGGATGCTCTGCGTGGATACGACTTGAACCCTCACATTTTAAATCTAAAGTGGTAATCACTACACATACAGTAAAGTATAGAAGCACTTTGGGTTTCACACTTTGCCAGGAAAATCGTGCATCACCGGCATGTCCATGGTCAAATCAGCCAACGATAGAGCACCTATAGGTTAAATGCAATCATACAGCCCCGATACAGCTGACCATGGATGTTTAAAGAGAACGAAGCTAATGGTGAGAGCTAGCGATGGACTTGATGAAGTTAGCGGGTGTATATGCGTAGGACATTTCTCTACATACATGCTGAAAATCAAACATTTTAATGTATTAATTTAGAAACTTTCCAAAGTTTAAGTCCTTAGAAGAGAATGATTCAAGTTTTCCCCATGGTCTGGTGTTAAAAAATTGCAATAAATTGTAATATTGAATCGCAATACTTAAGACTACATATCTAATCGGCACCCAAGGATGGTGCTTGTATTGAATCTGGAGATAGGGTGTATTGTCCCAGCCCTTGTAAGTACACAGACACTCAAATTTGAGTTTCAGTGAGAGATTTAAGGTTCACTGATCTCTAAATTTAGCTTGAAAATACACACTTTCTGAGTGCTGGAAATGGCTGTTAATCTTAAAATGACATATACACATCATTTCATGCCTTCAGACATTGCACATTAACCTAAATGTGACCAGTTTTACTGTTAAGGTTTGCATAACAGGCGCGGGTAAATACGACTTTCACTTCCTTGTTGCAAGTTTTTATTGGCTTAAGTTCAACGGCTACAAAAAGCTAACTTTGATAGATATGAGCCGGATACTTGAGCCAGATAGGCAGCTCTAAACTCCCCACAATCAACAAGTATTTTAAGGACTGAAAAGTAGCCAAGTAACAAGGCAAAACCGACATGAACAAGAGTCTCAACCCAAATTCACTTCCTGTCTTTACATGTGCTCGGTCCGCTCCCTCTGCTGGGCACAGCCCCTGCTATACAGGAATGCAGCTGGCAGACAAACAAGCCTCTGTGGCTCAGTCTCTCCACAAGCACAGAGCGATATTATAGAGGGAGACTGTCAGGTAAAGGTATTCATCGGTGGCTGTGAATACCAATCGAAGAAGAAATGGCAGAAGCTTCGACTCCCCTGCCTTCACCTGTACTGGCCTAGCACACGGAAAAATCCCCAGCCAATGTGGCCTTGGCTGCTTTAAACAAACGAGAAGGGGCATGTGTGTATGTGTGCCACGGAGAAGGGAAAGAGGAGGTTGTTTTGGCATGTCTGAAGGGGTGAGCGCTGATGCAGAATGGTAGCAAAGACAGACAGGAGGCTACTCTCCTGTGCTTGGTTTCAGAGCAGGGAGATGGCACAGCAGGCCTCTGACAGAGCATGTTTTATAGGAGTGTCTGTCTGCTGGAATGCACTCTGCTTCAGGCCAGATACCAACGCACACTCAGGTTGGACTTGTGGCATTTTGTCTCTCATCAATACCAGCCTCCCAACATGCCAGCATGACTCCTATTTGTTTAAGGGGCTTGGACCGCTTGTGCATGAAGAGGGGCATTACTGAGATAAATCAATTCCAGTCCAGGGCACTTTGGGAAAACATTAGTCATGGTGCATTCAAGAACACATCCATGCAGAGACCAATAATGCATCCAATCAAGAGCTGATGTTACTTTAGATAATATGTTTTGTGTGCTCTTTCCCCGCCTTCCTTGTCAGTCAGTCCCAACAGATAAGCAAGTCTCAACAGGGATTGATTTTCAATAGCTATTCAGACGTCCATTAGACAAATTATCTACTTGCCCCAAGCCCTGCTTTGGTAAAAACATTGCTATTCATATACTACACATTGCAGACCCCACCTAGCTAGCAAACTGAGTGTGTTACATGCTGCAAAGCCACAGTGTACCTGTGTGCAGCATCATTCAATATATGCAATACATAACCACCCTTACCTATTTAAAAGCTAAAGGGGTGACAGGGGCAAGGTGTGCTGCCCCAGCGTTAACCCAAATTGTTGCTCACATGTGAATTAGTGTCCTTGACAGACTCATTGTGAGTACAATTGATGAGATTAGCACCTTGGCTGAGATTAGGCTACTGCTTTTCATTGAAAACGGATCGAGGCGGTGGCTCTACGAATGATCCCCGACTTGGTTTAACTGGAGAATTGGACACAGACACGTCAAAACCAGTCCACAAAAAACGTGGTTATGGGACTGTAATGTCCGATATGAAGTCAAGAAAGCAGTCGAGCACAAAATACGTGTTTCGAGAAAATGTTAGGGACGTTAGCTAACGTTATCAATCAGTTTTCTTCAAAGCAGTGGTGCCAGCCAGGCCCAAAACCAGGCTGTCGGAAGCACTGTGAGGCGCTGGTTTTAGGGTGAATCGATTTTGTATCCTTAAATCATTATTTTAATTAAAAAATACAAATTCTGGTTTTGGAAATTACCCCAATATCTACAGTTTGGGGTGTAATTTCGTTTTTGGTCTGCGCTCCGTGGCGTCGCCTTCCAGACGTTAAGCTAGCCGTTAGCATGCCTTGCTAGCGACATACCTGTCCTGTTGGGGTGTTCAATTCATTCACAAAAACATGCGAAAGGTGTCATTTTAAGAGAGCACAAACGAGTGCCGCGAGGCTATCAAAGGAGGACGGTGTGTTGAGAGCATTTTAAAAGAAGAATGCAAAGTAGGACGGTTTTCTTGTGTTCTTACCTTGTCCAGACAATTCACTTTTTCCGTGGGGTAAACGACTAGATTACATCTGCCACACAACGGATTCATGTTGGAGGAATGCTCTTCTAGCTAGTTAGCACGGAAACCGCCGATGATACTGGGTTTGTAGCTCTGCGCCGTCGAGTCCTCACTTCAAAAACTAGCTATAATGTACGATTATGATCAGTAGCAGGCCAACACTAATCTAGATGTAAGTAGCAAATCCAGGAGCTTGTTGTTGTCGTAGCCGCACAGCTGGCTGTCAGTCCGTTAACCAGACACGGAAAGCGCGCTCCCGCGTCCCCCCCGCTCGCCCTCCCTCCACTGCGCGTGTCCGACCAAAAAAGGAAGAGGTAGTGTGGGAGGTTCAATTTTTATTTAACTTGGAAGTAAGATCTGATTATTATTTAAGTAACTATAGCATTTATGTACATTTAACTGAGACAGAAGTACTTGTGTGTACCAACACAATCCCAGTATTGTGTAACTGTAATGAAATCCAGGATGTCCCACATGTCTGCTCTCGTCCCATCTGTATTCGCATAGCAAACTCATGCGATCATCCTCATTGTTGCAGGTTTTTGGGGCTTTACCAATCCGGTGATCTCAATTCAAATTTTTACACATCTGCCACGTTCACGGCACGTCCTGCTTGAGGTCCATGTGATACATGTGGTTAGGATGACACCTGCTGACAAAACAGCTGTACTGTCTGTATCCCCTGTACACACAGTAGCCTATGCATTACATCTTTTTGGATTGTCACCCATCTAATGTCCATCATCAAGCACTGCTGAAACTGATGAGGGACAATGAGGGACTGCACAGCATTTTTATCCCTTGTCCCACATATTCATACTATGTCCCACATTTTGTTCGTCCCTTGTTTTCAAAAGTCAAACCACTACTGCTCAGACGCTTTTCTAAAATAAGGCTTTTATCCAACGGCTGTGAAGAAAGCAGGGAAGACTGTCATCATGTGGGTCAAGTGCAGGTTAACCTGTCTTTGCTACATTGTGGCCAACTGGGAAAAGTCACAAGCTATGCAGTTTTAGATAGAATATGATGGAAACTACCACAAAGAAAAGGAAATGAAGCTACAAGACTGTGTAACTACTTATGACTGGGTGAAGCCAGCGGGAAGATGATTCCCAGTTTCTTTGCAAATTTAGTTATTTTTCAACCAGAGTGCAAAGCACAGTGATGTTACAAGCTAAGAGGCAGAATAGATTTTTTTTAAGTTAGACATTATATTGAAATTGAAGACTACAGCATTTGTAACGTTTCCCACATTGTCCCACACAAACATACTTTTAGTCCCACATTTGGCTTGTTGGGACCTGGTCACCCTAAATCTGACAAAAACATAAAGGATATGCCGTGCACACTGGTGTACTTCAGGAGCTGTGCAGTAGGTTGTGTTCATGCAAAACAAAAGGTGAAACTCAAAAGAATCAAGTTCACCATCAAAACTAACAGAAATTGAAACCGAAGCACACCCAGATCTTTATTTGTCTGATGTAAAATGTTATTTTGTCGACCTTGTGGAACAACTTACTGCAGTCAAATCAGATAATGTTTAAAAATAA
The DNA here is from genome assembly GCA_947000775.1 of Pterois miles. NCBI lineage: Eukaryota > Metazoa > Chordata > Actinopteri > Perciformes > Scorpaenidae > Pterois > Pterois miles. Next base: position 17,874,506 of record CAMQGK010000567.1, on the reverse strand, counting down.
GGGTGGAATGAAACACATTTTATCAGAGATATACATTTCTAATGACATAAATCAATATATAACATTACGCTCCACAACAGCAAATTAATCTTATTGCAATGGTGTCATGGGCAGCTTAAAAAACAATCTTAAACTGAATGAAAATGTTGAATTGGCTTTGGACAAATGTTCATATTTGAATGATTGTAGAAATCAGTTCAATGCCAAATATTTATCCATGTTTCCATCCATTATTTCAACATGGCCCAGCTTCAACAATGCTGTCTTTTTCATGACCTTCTCCTTCCACTTCTGTGTAACCAGGCTGTTGCTTTTGAAACTTCAAGGATGGCCAGTAGCTCTTGCGTCGCTATAAAAAAATCAAGCACAGAAAAAAGTATGTTTGACGTTGACGTGTGATTAAAGCATGTCAATGATGCAGGACACGTTGAGTGCTCACCTGGATGAGGTAGAGTGGTGATGCAGCAGTAGGATGGTGGTTGATGTAAAGAGCTACCAGTATCAGAGCCAAAAGTAACACCAACGCCGCTGCTATACCGGCTATCACTCCTGTGTTAGCCAACCCCTCACTCTTGGTTGAAGAATCTGTCCTCACATCTGTATTGAAGATGAAGCCCCATATTTACATGCCTTCATAAGGCTTAACTGTAACGTCTCTTACAAGTATTAACTCACCGTTGCCAGTATTAAATATATGATGTGAGGTCTTATCTGAAAAAAGACTGAAAGCAGTCATTTCTATACAGATTTCATTGCAGAATCTGCTTTTATTGAGCAACACAAATGTGTTGAAATAGTGCATATGTTATACTGTACTGTAAAAAATAGCTCAGCCTCACCTACACAGCCTTTCAGCAGAGGAGTCAGTGAGGTCACATCCTCGAGCTCTGGTGTGACAGAGGAACCAGTGGAGCTGTCACCCCTGGAGTAATCCTCACAGGTTGCATTTTTACTCTGTCCATATACAATATCATAGATGCATTAGTCTCAAAAAATGGTACATAAGCAGATTTTCATTCTTAACTTGCAGCAATACCTCTTCTGAACAGGCGTAGTCCAACCACTCTTGTCTGTGTCGATCCATACCATCCGAACACCTAAAACAGACATTTATGAGGGTAAAACTGCACTATGTGAACATCTGGGCTATCATAATGTCCCACTCACCTCTGGAGTACATTGCACCAACTACAACCAGAGGTTTGGTTGGATGAGAGGCAGAGCTCACAGCTGTCATGCTGCAGGCAGGCTGAACAGAGAGACACAGATTTATTGTTGAGTGCTAATTGAATAAACTAATCCTATAATGATGATGGATATGGATCACTTACTAGGCAGAGGAGTAAACTCAACAGCGGAGTAACTGATGATCTTTGTAGTGTCTATTTCAACCCGATGGTACTCATAAATCGTCCGCAATTGGGCATCTGAATCAGAATCAGGTTTAATGCCATGTTGTTTTTCATATACAGGAATTTGCCATGGTGTTTGGTGCATAACAATATACATGGTACAGAAAGGTAATGTGAGCCCAAAAGTGCAGACTTGTGGTACCGCCAGCCGCCATCTGATTTCTGCTGGTCCTAGTAGTAGTGTTATTATGGTATGGATGGCCTCTGAGCGAGGCGAACAATGTTACCACTGTTTTACACTTGGCGGCTCACATTAGTCTGAGTCTTGGAAGTGAGCCTGAGTGAGTGGTGGGGTACTCGGTTACAATCTGCAATGCCGCCAAATCCTACACACTGACCCTTTAATGTAACACATTGAGTCAGATCTATGGTAGCGATATCACAGGGTTAAATATCTGAAAGTTTTCACAAGACTCTCTGAAGGCTGAAAGGCACATGCATAAACATTATTACTGACCTGGTGATTCGGGAGAAGGTGGTGTGACCATGAAGGCATCAGACAAACCGGCCTTCACTGGATGCTCAGGTGAACCGATCACATCTAACGACAGAGGTATCTGATAAACAGACAAAAAGAGAAATCACTTACGCATGCAGTAATAAGGAAGAGAAGGCTACTATAAGAGCACAGAACAGACGTGTGTCTCACATCTCGGTAGCTGAATGTGATGGTTCCTGTTTTGTGAAGTGCAGCCTGAAATGTAAAGCCTCCTTCTGACTCTTTTCCTGGGAGTCTGACCTGCTCCCACTGGACCACAAACACCTCACCTGAAAACAGTGAAGGTCAAACAAGAGTCAGACAAGTAATCAGACAAGCATGTTCTAATATCAGGGGGTATCTTACCATTATCCAGGTATTGCACAGTGGATTCTTTAGTGTAGCTGGGGTCAAAATTAGCCATTAGAGGGGCGATGTACTGTGTTGCAGTCAGCATGCGGTGAGTAATGTCCCCCGTGAAGATAAACCCTGAAAATGACCAGATGGAAAAATATGTAAGGCTTGTTACCTTGCAGAAACTCTACTCTGAGCATAATGCGGGAAGGGTCACTTGAACATCTGTTATAAAATCAAAAAAGTACCTCCAGTTGCTATGGTGATCTGCCTCAGGTAATGTCCGTAAAAAGGAAAGTCAAACGACAGGGCAACCCTCTGCAAAGAGAGTAGATAGAAACAGACAGAGAGAATTAGATATGAAGGTTATGTTTTGCTGTGAGTTGCTGTTCTGTTGTACTGAGAATCCTAATCAGCACTTAAAGGGCAAGAATGAGGAGAAGGAGCCAGTTTGTGTTGCACTGAGATGGAATAAAGAGGCTGCAAAATGCTGACTTGTCTTTGTTTTATTTCATTAATGTTTATAGAACACAACTCTAACTCTTTTAGTAAATCCATTTCCTGTATATGCAGGTTCTGTCCTCCATAAATAATAATAATAATAAAATAATAAAATACAATATAAACACAAAATATAAGTAAATAAAAATAGGTACAGGAATAAATACATGAATAAAAATAACTACAAAACAAGTTAATAAATATAAAATAAATACAAAAATAACTAAAGATTATTAATAATTAATAATTTTGAAAATGATTTAAAATATAAATGCATAAAAAATGAAAAATTAAACTGAAGAGTAAATAAATAGAAATAATACAAAGATAAATAAATAAAGAAGAAATAGCAATTTATGTCACATTTCATCAATTAATTAATGGCTATATTTATTTATTTATCTATCTATTTTAATATTTTAATTAGTTTTATTATTTTAATATTATGTTTGCTACATTTAATGAGATATGTATTCATTTATCGAGTCATTTATTTATTTAGTCATTTATTTTTTATTTTGGCAGGTTGCGTCCTCCATAAATTTGAGGACATTATCTTACTGATCGACATTTTTCACCATTTTATGACATTTTATAGAGCAAATAACTACGATAAAATAATCAACAGATTAATCAACAACGAAAACAATCATAATAGTTGCAGCCCTAAATGTATTTACATTGTCTTCTTTTCAATTCAGCCTTCCCAACCACACACAAGGTATTTATAGGAAATGATGCAGGATGTAATCCAATGTTGGTGTTTGTACTAGTGTATTATGTCATTGCTAGCAGCTGTGGTGTTTATTGTTCAATAGTTTACTGCCTTATGAGAGCACCATTAATAGCCACGATATTGATTGCAAATCCCAATGACTGGATTTTTTCAAAGACACATATTCGGTTTTTGGTGAAAATGAGGGGGCACCCGGATTTGAACCGGGGACCTCTTGATCTGCAGTCAAATGCTCTACCACTGAGCTATACCCCCTGCTGCTGTTCTGAGTTATCATGAAACTGTTTGTACAGGGACAGGAACTTGTGTACACTAACAGGCTCCACCTCGGCTTTATGCTTTGTAAGCAGACTATCTGTGATCAACATTTCCCTCAGCATGCAATCTGATGTAACTAGACTGCAATGATCTTGTTAAAACAGACAAAACTTGGCTCAAAGGAGCGGGTCACTGAGGTTACCGGGTGTGAACTTCTCAAACAGATAATCTGCTAAACAACTGAGATCCACAACATCATGATTCACTCTCAGTATCCACAGTATCACTCTCAAAATCAATACAGCAAATGGGAAAACTGACCCTGCTGTAACCACTGATAATTACGATAACCCTCGACTGCAGCTTTAGCTGTATGATATTATACTAAAAACACCTGTCTTTTGATTTCCCAACTGTAAGCACATTTTTCTTTTTAGCTTCATCAATTTATAATCTGATGTAAAAAGATGTTGCATCCAGCTATGTAATCTGGATTGAATGTTTCTAATGTAGCCAAAGTACTGTTTCCACTTGAGGATTTCTGGATTTTATCCATCAGCTTTTTCAGTGTACAGGAGTTTCCTTTCCCGTGCCGTGATCCATCACATCATTCCATATTACAGCAGGCTGTACCTGTACAGGTGCCAGGTGTTGGACAGTAGCGGTCAAAACGAGGCCGGTGCTGACAGCGTTTGGCAGACCTGCAGCTCTTGGCATGTACCAACATTTCCCAGTCCCGTAGCTCTAGTAGCAGTGTCACCTTATGTTTCAAACAGGCTCTCACATAAAGGATTAGCTATTTGTGTACAGTACTTGTATTTGCTGCAGTGTTGCACTTTTGCACTCCATTTCACCAAGGACATAGGAAATGACATTTACATATTTCTGTACTGGTGTGTCTGAACACAGAGAATTCCTTGTTCAGATTCAGTAAACTGATTAGTTTAGCTTTAGTACATGCAGACAAAAGTCCCAGTTTGTCTGCATGTTCTAGGGATGATTTTGGAAAGTACAAATAAATTTTACACTTTAAACAGACACACACTTTGAAACACGTTTTCACAGAAAAGAGGCACCCATCTGACTGCAGATCAAGAGATCCATAGGTCAGCTCTGGGTGCCCCCTGTATAAAGCATACAAAATGTGACATATAATATATCTGTATTTTTGTTGTGATACAGATAGTTAATGACTGTTTACTGGTGAATCATTTTATGTGATTGAGAACAAACCATAGTACCAGACTATCAATAAGCATCACCTTTCATGGGGGGTATAGCTCAGTGGTAGAGCATTTGACTGCAGATCAAGAGGTTCCCAGTTCAATTCTGGGTGGCCCCTGCCTGTGAAAAGATGAATACTGACTTTATATTTCTCCAAGGGGAGAAGCCTGAAACCAAGAAATTCAACCTACACAGTTGACATATAATATATCATCTACTGTTCTATATTCTTTGTAAGATATTTATACATATCTTTATTCAAATGGTTAATTACCAGCCAATCCATAAGAAGCAGACTGAAGCTGATATCGGGGGTATAGCTCAGTGGTGGTGCATTTGACTGAAGATTAAAAGGTCCCCAATGCAGCTCTAGGTGCTCCTTATAAAACATACACATAATGCGTGAGACCTATATGGCTGCATTTGAAAATCTGTATCCTTGGAGTTAAATGGCAAAACTCTTCTTACCGATGTCCTTGGTGAGACAGATGCTAGACTGCAATTGCAGGTTCAGCTGTTGTTTGTTTTAAGAGAGAAGCCTGAAAGCCATACTTTTAAGACTTTAAAAGCACCTACACTGCTGTGGTACATGCTGTCTGTTTTCTTAGGTAGGGAGCACCCAGACTTGAACTTGGACCTTTTAATCTGCATTAAAATGCCTTACCACTAAGCTATACCCCTCATGACCACTGGCCTCAATTTCTTATTGATAGTCTGGTAAATGGCCATATGTCTATGAACAACTTTAACACATAAAATAAAAGAGTGCATCCACTTATAGGCTAATTCTGGTTTGTTCACATTCACATGAAGGAAAAAATTCAGGACTAGTAAACAGTGACTCTAAACTGCACATAGGTGTGAATGTGAGCGTGAATGGTTGTCTGTCTCTGTGTCAGCCCTGTGATAGTCTGATGACCAGTCCAGGGTGTAACCCACCTTCACCCAATGTCAGTTGGGATCGGTTCCAGCCACCCCGTGAGCCTGAATGGGATAAGCAGTTACAGATAATGGATGGATGGATGGATGGAGAAGACTGATCTGAAACCTAGGTTTATGTATAAACATAACCATTCCACAATTTTCTTTGTTATTCAAATGGTCATTTACCAGGCCATCAATAAACAGCGTTTCAAGCCTGTCATGTGGGGTGTAGCTCAGTGGTAGAGCATTTGACTTCAGATCAAGAGGTCCCCAGCTCCAATCTGAGTGCTCCTGTGTATGCTTTATACATGACATATGTGAGACCTACATGCTGCATGTGATAACCCTGAATAGTATACAATATTTCATGTGAATGAGAACAAAATGGTGGATTCACTTACTTATTTAATATGTTAGAGGTATTTAGTAAAATTTTATCCATATGGTCACTTACCAGACTATCAATAACCATCAGTTTCCATGGGGGGTATAGCTCAGCGGTAGAGCATTTGACTGCAGATCAAGAGGTCCCCAGTTCAACTCTGGGTGCCCCCTATCCATGAAAACAAACAGCATGCAGCACATCTGTAGAACTGCTTTTTAAAGTCCTTGAAGTGTTGCATTAACGTTCTAAAGTCATCAACAATATGAACAGATAAAATAGTCAGACAATTACAATTAAACAGGATAAAAACACATTTTCACAGGTAGGGGGCACCCAGAGTTGAACTGGGGACCTCTTGATCTGCAGTCAAATGCTCTACCACTGAGCTATACCCCCCTATGAAAACAGATGCTCAGTGATCGTCTGGTAAACTAGTGTTTCAGACTGAAGTCCATTCAGGCTCTCAGGCTTCAATGTCACCAACTCTTTTACAATGAAAGACGCTGCATGTATTTTTTTTTTTGACTCACCACAGCCTGTTTGTATGAGTTTGACAGAATGCCGTGAACTCTAACTTGGCCATGTCGGACGTCACTCATGTCTACCCATAGTTCCTCTGTGCGCTGGTCCTCTGGGCCAAAGCTACGCCAAGTGTAATACTTCCCAGAATCCTCCTTTCAGACAAGAAAAACACAAATATCAGAGGTTGTAATTGTGTGACAGCATTTAGGGAGTGTGCCATACAGAGTTCACTCTACATGGTTAAATCATATGTCATGTTCTTCTCCAAGTGCGTGGAAACGAGTAAACTCTATTTCCAAAAGAGTGAATTGTTTAACTCCAAACAAAACAAATGTGAGAAGCCAAAAGCATAATAAATGCCACAGCCCATTACAGTCATATGAAACAGTGTGGTGTAGCTCTCACCACTACGTGTGTCATGTTGTCTGGCAGGGTGTTGATGGTGAGTCCTCCACTCGGGACCGCCCTGCGTATTCTAGCGTGGCCTGAAAAAGACCGCTGGGCTCTGTGAGGATCTCTGTCACCTCCAGTTGACTCTTCATGCTGCTGGGAGACACTGTACCAATTGTCTGTCCAAAATGATGAAAATCAGGTTAGTATGTCAGGCTGGTCATTATGGGATGTGATGATAAAAGCAGTTTCTTGAATGCCAACTGATGCAATTCGAATCATTTTAATATGAGAATAAGAGAAAGCACGCCCTGGCAGCAGTACTGCACACAGTCCGTTTCATTCAGACTGATGTTTACAGTGGTGACTCAGTCATCAGCCTCTCAGCCAAATGAGAAATTACTCTTTGCTTTTGATATTGTCAGTGTTAGCCTTGTCAGTTTAAGCCATTGTTGAATGAACACAGAAACATTACAAATAACATTTTGTGATGCTCGGAAGGAACTGTCAAAGCCGACAAACAATGTAAACCATATTCAGTAAGCAGACTGGGGTAGGTAGGCTTTGTTTTAAGGTTCTGGGTGTTTTAATTGATGGCTTGTCTTTCTTCAAAGCCACATATTCCTAGCTGATGTTAGGAGTTTATTTTAGCATCACACTATAATTTCTATGGCGTGTGGAAAATGTCTGCTGGTACACTGAGAGTTGGATGTGGACTTATAGGCATCTTGGGTCCTTGCATAACCTCAGTCACTGATAGAGCAGTATATTTGGAGCTACAATGTCTTGTCTGATCTCCCAAGAGTCATGTCATCCTTGTTGTTTTAAGAGAAACTACTCCATGTTTTGCTTAGCACTTATAATTAGTATTAATATTGTCTTATGTAAATATTATTTTCAAAGAATACTTTCTTAATAAATCATTCAGGATTGCTGCAATTTTAGCAAAATTCAAAAATATATTTTGCTTCCATACAACAAATCTGCTCCACTACAAATACACAGTTTGCTTTACAGGCAGGTTTTTAAAAACACTTTTTTTGTATTGAAAGATTTCCATACTTCCTCTATTTTCACAATCCAGTGCAACACATGATAAAAAGTTTATGCATACTCATAAAAAACACTCAACACTCATAATGAGAGACACATGTATAGTAGATACACAGCAGGAACTATTCATTGTTTTAAAGGTTAACAACATGGGCATGAATAAACTGAGGTGACCTTATTCTGGAGATATTTCAAATGATACAATCAACAATTAACAACATTCAGACCTCAATTAAACATGACTCCCAAATTCATGGCAGCTTGTTTGGTATTTATTCCTTGGTTGCCAAGGTATGATCATATCATACATTTAGAGAGAAGTGCATGAAGTATTCAGATCTTTTATGTAAGTAAAAGTTGTAATACACAGTGCATGAATACTCTGTTACAAGTAAAAGTACTGCACTCAAAAAGAAAAGTACAAAAGTATTAGCCTCAAAATTTACAATAAGTGCCAAAAGTATTACGGTATTACGGTGAGAGTGTTTTAGGTACAATACGGTACACGGCGGTGACGTCACTTAGCAACCTATATAAACCCCGAGACGGCGCTCTCTCTGGCGGAGTGTCTCATCTAACCCTAAATCAGGCCTGCCTCCCGTACCTAACGTTGCTGTTTTTCTGTTTCTGGCTTTTCAGTGAACTACAGGAGGTGTTTGAAGTGGCGCTGGGAACGTTTACCAACAAAAAAAAGTCAAGATAATCACTCCGTCGTGTTCAGTTTCCCGTCAGAAACACCGTGAATATCGTGCCGTGGTCAGCTTGGCTGCCGCTAAGAGTTGGTCTCTGCTGCCCCGGTGTTTTCCTGTTGGGACTGTTGGTAACTGAGCAGAGTAAAACTGAGCAGGGTGACTCTACCAGATCTTCTAGTGGTCCGGTTAGGACGCCCAAGCTCAAACACCCGTAACCCCCCAATTTAACCCTGTTAATCTTCACATTCCTGTTTGCTTGATCCTCAAAGCATGCTAACGTTAGCTTAATTCAACAGCTAATGGTTAGCTATGCTAGCTAACAATAGCAGCACCGACCAGCCCCCCAGCTGCTTCCAACGTAACATAAAGTACTAACAAAGAAAAGTGGAAGTTTAGACACTAGAGTTGCTGAAATACTGGAAGTTTAAGGTTGATAAAAAGGCAAGATTACGAATGTGTTTTTACCTTTCTGCTGCAGCATGAAGTGGAACCCAGCTGAACTTCTGAACCCCATTTTTCTGACGCCAGTTGAAACAGTACCTTTGAGGAGCATTTGGCATGGAAAAACAACCTACTTTTACATGATTAGTGCTATGTTCCTCCACTGAAGTGTGGGCTCTTGTCTTACACGCCAGATTCAAATATGACATCCTACCTCATGCAGTGCATTAATGCTGATGGTCCTTATATATGCCAAGTTTAAAACAATTTGCTTATGGCTGAGATACAGAGTCCCACACTGAGTCAAGATGGGATGAGGGTAAAGTCAATTAAAGTGAGTGCACATTCAATAAAATGTTTGTGATAAAGTTGGAAACCTCAAGAGTTTGAAATGGCTTACTGAGGGATGAGGGCGTAGCTCACAGGGGTGTGAAAAACATGACGTGAGCAGCACCTCCAACCAAACCCACATCATAATACCAGGTATCTGTGTTGTTCTCAAAACGGACAAAAAGGACCACAATGACCTGCAACCTGAAGTAGGCAGCTGCTTTAAATTCAGCTATTTTATAACATGTTTTCAAGCGACATACCTCCCACTCCCTCTCCCACTTTGACAAGTCTGTGCAAATGAGAAAATTAACAGATTAGAACTTAATCCTTCTGGTGTGTTAATGTAAAGCAGTTAAAGCTGAATTCAGGGCATTCGTCCTAGCAAAAACCTGGATAATCAGCAAGAAAACATATTTAAGAATATGAAATCGGACATATTTAGTTTCTAAACAACTCCTCATGAGTGCCAGCACCCAGTGCAGCTCCTCTAATGCCAGTGAAATGCTAGTTGACATTGGTTTGATGCCTGTATTTCTGTCCTGAGTGTGGGAGGGGAATACAGGCCTGTTGGTCTTTCAGCTATGTCCTGTGCCAAACCCAGAGTTCAGACTGTGATGCCTGCTTTAAACATCACGTTGCATTCATACATTATCACGCTGATGTCTTCCACAGCTGTCAAAACTACAATGCGTCATTTAACAAGCTGTTGAAGTGACAACCCAAATGGCTTGACCTCACAGGGAGCATACTGCATTTAGTCTTGAGTGTTTCTCTCCCCCCTTTCATTCAATTAAGTGGTGCGTCAATGCGTTTGTGGCAGCTTGTATAGTAAACCTAGATGTATGATTGTTGAGCGCTGCTGAATCCGCCCTGTTACGACATCTATGAGGTAAGAGGAGAAATGGTGTGCACACTGTAGTTGCAGCAGATAAACATAGTCTGGTTCATAAAAGCTGGGAGGGGTGCCGACACTGAATATGAAGTTGTGGTCTTCTAATATCTACTCAGGTCATCATCGGTCTCAGACCCAGTAGTATTAAAATCACTGGCAGATAACCAAATCAGTGAGATGGGAGTCATATTTTCTCGGGAGAAACTGACAAAAACCCACTCTCCACTCATATATTTCTAATGCTCTGAGCTCGGCTTATACAGAATACTGCTGGATGTTTTATAACGCTTCATTTAAGTGGAATGAAAAAAATGAGACCAGTTTGAAAACTCAACTTTTAAAGCTTATATTTAACTTGATAGAGTGAATCTGAATTGATCAGTTAGTTTTCACAAAAGAAATACTAAACATGAATGGCACTATGTTGTCAAAACAGTCTCATCAGTATATGTCAAGTTATGTAACTTGTAAAACAATGCAAAAATAAATGCAGAGTGATTTGTATGGTAAATCTATCTGTATCTGTAAATATCTGTCTGTGCCTCTAATTCACATCTCGTATGTCATCATTTGTACATCAACTTAGCATTTTTCAAAGGAAATATATTTGTGAATCTACACCTTCTTGTGTATATTGATAAGACTTTCTCTGTGCCGTTTTTTTAATGATTTGTATCTGTAAATCTGTCACCTATCATTTGGAAATAAACAACAGTTGTATGCTATACACGTCACTCAGCATTTATTTGTGACATGTTATGAGACACGAGTCCCGTGGCATTTTATGAGTCACATGCTCACTGTATTTGTGGATTTCATGTGAAAACAGCACAGAAAAACAGTCTCAAAAGAATTCACATGGGTAGGTGGAGATTCACAAATATTGTATATTTCCTTAGAAAAATGCTAAGTTGATTAAGGGGGCGGCAGTAGCTCAGTCTGTAGGGAGTTGGCTTGGGAACCGGAGGGTCACCGGTTCAAGTCCCGACATGGACCAAAAACTGAGTGTGAACTGGTAGCTGGAGAGGTGCCAGTTTACCTCTTGGGCACTGCCGAGGTGCCCCTGAGCAAGGCACCAAACCCCCAACTGCTCGGGGCGCTTGTCAGGAGCAGCCCCCTCACTCTGACATCTCTCCATTAATGCATGTATGTGTGTTTCAGGTCTTCATGTACCATGTATGAGTTAAACAGAGTGTAAATTGAATTTCCCCACTGTGGGACTAATAATGGTAGATCTTCTAAAATATGATGTACAAGTTGTGAATTAGTTGTGATATTTTACAAGTCACATGCCCACTGTATTTGTGGATTTTGTACAAATGATGATAAATGAGTTGTGAATTAGAGGCACATATACAGATAGAGATCTATATATACAGATGACACTGCATTTATTTGTGCATTGTGTTTTACAAGTTACATAACATAACATTTGTTTGTGAATACTTACGAAACTGTTTGACACCATCCAATAGGATAGGAATTGAACATTTTGAATCTTTTGGATGCCTCTGAAATACACATTTTATACATTAAATTAGTTAACTAATTATATAAAAATAGAAGTATATGTTTTTTTCCCCATATTCATTGATTCCCTCAAAAAAACAAATGCAACGGGAGAGGACTGCAACAGAAATCTAAGTGGTGAACCAGTATTAAGATGGACCTGATTTGTTTTGTACGTCTGTTCTTCCTTTAAGAAAATAGCAGGGTAGTGTGCAAACACAACAGCCAGCCCATGCCTCACTGTGCCAGTGTAGAAATGGTGTTGGTGAGTCAGAGAGTGAGAAAAGTGTCATTGGTTAAAGCTTCCCCTGGACAAGAACATAGATGAGGTTTGCGCAATTCACTGCTTTTTTCAGGACGTAAAAATTAAAAAGGAAAATTGAGAGCAGCACTGGAGCAAAGGACACGTATATATGTAAAAGAGCCGGTGAGGTAAAACAGGAACTGCTTTTTGTCAAATGCAGGCAATGAAAGGGCAGATGTTTTGGACAGAAAGCTGACCTCTGCCCGCTCTTTTAGGAGCTACCAAACCACCGACATTTAGCTGCCTTTTTCTGTGAGTGGTCAGCTCAGAACGGTCTGAGAGAACACACCCTTCCTGAGCAGAGGCTGCAGGAGTTGGCATCACCCACATGGTTGAATTTTAGATGTGTAATTCTTTAGTTCAATTCCAGTGAATAAGTTTTATCTGCATAAATGAAGCCAGATTCAAAGAGTGTTTTCTATTTCATAAAAGAAGAATGCATGTTTAACTGAACTCCGCCAACGCCCTTATTAAATAGTTGCGAAGTTGATAATGTGGTACATTACTCTGTGTTTTGTATATAATAACTGGGAAAAAGAACAAAATTTAATTTATGACATCCCAAAAAGGGCGCAACAAAATGACATTTCAAAATAAAAGTATTTTGGTCAAGTCTTAAGAGAATATCTCTGCACTGATTGCCTCATTTTTCTGATGTTTTAGTGAAACCAAATATCTGCATGGAAGCCAAAAACTATATTTTTTTAATTTTCATTGTCTGATAAGAGAAATAAGAGGAAAGGGAGACAGGCCAAAACTATTTCTAATACAAACCGCTAACTGATTTTGTTCTTGACACTTTGATTTTCTTAAAACACAAATCATGTTTTGACTATCAAAAGTCAAATTCCATGACTTTTATTAAACAGGAGTCATTCTGGGATCCCCAGACAGCAACATCCAATCGATGATCCAATCTAACAAAATCTTTTTCACGTTGTTTCTCTGTTTTTTTCCCCCAGTTTAGCTCCAACAAGTCTGGATCGGCTTCAGGCTATTTGTTGAGCAAACCTCTCAGAAGGACAAGAGACGAGAGGCCAAACACTGAGGTCATTGACGGGTACACAATTCATTTTCAGCTTAGCGCTCTGTGTTTTTACAGTCTGGCTCGGATGGTGTGGATGGCTCCCTCAAGACCCAAAGTCATTTTTTAAAGCTGAGCGGTATGTAATGCTGAGTGACAAGGCAGATAAGAGCAAATTAGGCAAAGGAAAGGGGATATGTTAGGTCAATACTGACAGTTGACCCCTTATTCTGTAAGCACGTATCTGACCACCTCCTGCTCAGTTTCATCTGCAACACATGCAGTACTGAGTGATTTAATGAAATGCAGGGAGTTTGAGACCAGTCAAATTCCTCAGAGCTATGTGCAGAATGTGCACCCCTCCACTTCCTAAAATGTGCCCTATAGATATACATATATATAAAATACATATGTATGGTAAGTGATAAATCCCTGTCGACTCTCTAACAGCTCAAAAGCCTCCTAACATTTTCTGCCAGTCTAGCAGGAAGAAAAACAAGGTCTACATCTAATTTTAACCCAGCAGACAGGCTGTTTGTGGGTTGTTGTTTAGACTCAGTTGCATGCTTGTGGAATAGGGTATTTTTATTGTACACTTTATCGTAAACTAGATCATTCACTGTTATGTGTAAGACAAAAAGGGCATGGCGTGCCCATTTCCTGCTTCATAGAGACTCCTAAAGTTCTGCGGTTTATAGTAAGTTTAAGTAGCCACAGTAACATATACATTATGACAAAAATGAATAAATAGTATTAACTTTTCCTTTAACTCAAGAACAAATAGACAGCTAAGTAGGGCCCCATTTGCATGCAGACTTTGAAACATTAAATGCCATTTGAGAAAGCTGCAAGACAGACTTGCTACACCTGTAACCTTACTGTAAGCATCTGTGTGACTTTAAAGAGCAGACAGGTGGGAATATTAAAGCAATGATGATGGAGGGAAAATACACACAGCTCACCTGTTTGCTGCTGAATACAAACTCTTGCCAGCTCTGTTTGGGAGAGACAGAGGAAGAGCATCACCAAACTGAGACACATGTTGGCCAGAAAAAGACAAAAAATAAAAAGCTTCGTCTCAGCTCCTTTCTTCTTCTTCTCCCTCCTCTTCTCTTTGCAAAAACAAGTTTTCTCTGAATCCCTCTGAATCTCGCTCTCTCTCCACACACCACCCCTGTTTGTAACTACACCCTCTCTCTCCTCCTCTATGCTGTTCATCCGTTGTCATGGCAATTACAAAGACACAAGGCTGATGGGGCTTTGAAGCAAAAAGGAGGAAGTCTGTCTACTGCACAATCTAAAGGCCTGGATCTTGAATTATACTCTTTCTGTTTTATAAAAGTATACTACAGTATGTATTCCTCTGTTTGGGATTGAAACATCCATCCATCCACTGTCTGCAGTGTGAATGGCGCCTCCCTCTGTCCAAACCGGCTGCAAGGACAATGAGAAACCTGACATTTGAGATTAGGCATGGTGATCATGATGCTAACAGTGTCAGGGCTAAAATCAGTGCTAGTTATGATATTACACATTCCACGTCAAGTCTGTTTATGACTCCACAAAACATTGTGTCTCCACTGTAACAACAACATCCTTCTGTGGCCCACATGGAACAGAAAAGTCTCTTTTCCAGCGGTTATGTAAAAGCCTTGTTTTTTATGGCGTGTAAAACTGACAAAAAGCAAGCTTTACAAGCACTGTAGCTGACTCCGCCACCTCTCTTAGCTACCACTTTCATCATTTCTATCTGCTCTGAGGGAAAAACAGAGTCCTTGGTAAAGTAAATGACAGCTTAGCATTTATTGGATGCACAGCTGGAAAGGCAATCAGTGCCCTATCCCATAATGCAGACCATAAACACAATGTACAGCGTGCACAGCAGCAGGTGTTGATTTTGTGGAGAGGTCATGCTGACTTTTAACAAGCACATAAATACACAGAGGTTGGAATAACTATCATTTTCACATCTTTTATATTCCCTTCTTTTGTGAAAAATTGAGATGTCATACTCACTGAGCTTAGGATCATTGTTCTTTCATGAAGTGCACTGATGAGGTGAATCCAGGTCAAAGCCAATATCTGGATAAAGATAGCACAGTTAAAAAATTAATAAATACTCTGAGATATGAATGTGCAAAAATGGACTGCAACTTAATATGATGAGGATGTCCCTAAGATGTTGTGTGAAACTGGTATTGTTTGACACAGTAATCTCAATTTATCTACAAGCTGACAACACTATATGTTCACATCTGACATCCCCACAGTTGAATCATATTTCAGGTCACTGGTTCCCAACTTGAGGGGCCCAACCCCCACTAGAGGTCGCTAAAGCTTCACAGGGAGGTCACAAGGCCTTCTTGATTTTAAAGGGTGTAAGACAATATTTTTAAAAATACACAGTTGGCCTACATGTCAACATTTCATTCATTTCTGTGTAGAAAACTAAATGAAATTATTATTTTTAAAAGTCTGAGTTATTATTTAAAATATAAACTAAAAAATTGGAAAGGTACAGTGTTAAAAAACAACAAAGACCTAAAAGAACAATGGCCAAGTGTTGGAGAAGAAAACCCTGAATTTGACAACAACAAAAAAGTATTAAGTATGTATGAATGTTTAAAAAAAAATCTAATTATATTAAAGGTTCCCAAGAATAACAGGAAATCTCATCACTGATGCAATATATCATACAATTAACCCACTACTTGGGTTAATTGTAGTTTATTAGTTATTTTGTAGCGTTATTCTTATGCATAAAATTTAATATAAAATATCCATAAAATGTATCACTTCGTCAAGGGTCGTCAGTTTACTCAGTGATACAAAAGGGTCCCTTAAGGAAAAGATTGCATGGGAACCACTTTTCTAGTTAATATTTTTCTATTTCTATTAATTTAGTTTAGTAAAACATCTCTTGGGGCTCAGATGTCTTCATGAGAATAGGCATTAGTTGTTGTTTTCTGACAGGATTTAATCAGACATGTTTGTGCGCTCCCACCCCAGGGAATTTAGACAGACATTGATAGATACGAGAGGAAACTTTGCAATAACATACAGTACTTTGTCTCCAGTTCTAGGAAAGGTTAGAGTAATTTGAATGACCAAAACGCCAGAGAAAGCCAGGCCTCGTAGTGTAAACATCCAGAGGGGACATCTCCTCAGCTGGAACATGTTAACTTGATTAACCTGCTGGGGAGCAGCAGACATGCTGCTTTACTTTTATGCACTTTACTGCATATTCTTATTTCTCAAACCTCATATGCTGTATCTGTATTCACCATATCATATTGCAGTGTGTAACTTGTATGTAAGTTGTCACTGAGATGGCTATATATAGAATTACCACAACCATTCATAAGGCAACAACCTGACCTGTATATATAGTTTGTTGTCCAGGTTGATAATTTTGTTAAGCTGTATGTCTGTATTTGTATCATCCTTACTCTGTATAAATATATACTTTGCTAATAAAGTTAATTCTAATTCCCGTATTGTCAGGGAAAGGAGACATGCTTGTCTCTATGAACTATAAAATGATAAAGAAAAAGGCAAATACAGAAAAAAAAAGTCAGTGTCAGTGTAGAAATAAGAAGCTTAGAAGTAAAAGTCCTGAAGAAAAGTTTCTAAAGTATTAGCATTAATATGATTAAAAGTACTCATTATGCAGAATGGGCAATTTCAGAATTACATATTATAGGATCATAGTTATTATGTTGCATTAATGCGTTCAGAAGCCACTCGAAGCTTTTACTCAAGTAAAAGTATAAATAAAACAATTTACTCTGTTACAAGTCCTGAGTCCTCAAGTCCTCAAATTTAACTAAAAGTGCAAAAGTCTTGTGCACCTCAAATTATACTTAAAATACCAAAAGCAAAAGTACTCATTATGCAGAATGGCCCTTCATTTCAGAATAATGTACTGTATGTTACTGGATTATAATTATTGATACATTAATGTGTTCACCACTTTAATGTTTCAGCTGGTCAAAGTGGAGCTAATTTGAATCACTTTATATATTGTATATTATATATATCAACGTCAATATATTAGCTGATTTAAAATATGTATTAATAATCTAAAACTGCAAAGAACTATTACCTAGCAGTCATGTAAATGTAGTACAATATTTACCTCCGAGGTGTAGTGGAGTAGAAGTATGCAATTGCATAAAATGGAAATAATCAAGTAACTAGAGTACAAGTAGCTTCCTCGAAATTGCTAGCTAGGTAAGTAAGTAGGCTAGGCTACTTGAGTAGGCTAACGTTACCTAGTTACATTCCACCACTGCATTTTGGTGAAACTACTTCCTCTGACTTTAACATAAATACTAAGCCCATTTTAACATAAACCATCATCTTTAACTAAACCTAAGTATTTGCTGTACCTAATGTTAAACCTAACCAAATTTATAACGGTGGTAGTTGTCAATCGTTGTTGTCAGTAATTTGTAGCGGTTATGGAAGGCGCAGATAAATGACGTCATCCTGGCGTCAGATCAGAAAACACTGGTTTTCCGTGTGTTACAAACCACGTATGTGTCGTTTAATTTGAAGTTTTTTCGCTTTTAGTTTACTGCAAACTAACAGCTCCGTACATGTAACTGTTCACCACAGATATATGCTCATTTATCCTAGTTCTATCCACTAGTGTTCAAAATAACGTCGTGCCAGTTAAAAACCACGACTGTCGACAAAACCAAAAACGCATTCGGCGAAGCAATGCAATACATATCAATCAATACCAATGTCTATGATCAAGATATATATACATATATACAAATAATGTGACCACAACGTCGTATCGGCGAATGGGGGTATAGCTCAGTGGTAGAGCATTTGACTGCAGATCAAGAGGTCTCCGGTTCAAATCCGGATGCCCCCTTAGTTTTTTCACTTCTGTTTTCTTTCAATCTACCTTCTTGTAAAGGATGTGTGTATTTTAGAGTCATATAAAATCACATTAATTGCGGCTATAATGTTATGTATTTACTAGAGAAGTTAATATACTACAGTATGCTGTGTGCTATCTCACCTGGCATACTCAAAATTTATTATGTGGTGCTGCCAAACCCAGCTGATGTTAATAACAGTGTTGGCACAAAACTCACATATTTTTGTTATTACTATTAATACATGTACTGCAGGTATAATCCACCCCTCAATAGTACACTATGTCTAACTTGTTGAATCAAAGAATATCACCGCTGCATGACAGACAACACTCACTGCATATTTGCAATAATATTTATTAAAAAAAAAATACACAGTAAAATATACACTTTTAAAATAGACTCATAGTCTTTAGCAGCTACCTCATTTTTCCTAATCAGAAAATTGCTGTAATACACAATAAACAGTTTAAAAGCTTTGTTTTCATAGAATAAATTACTAAATGTGTTTAGGTCTAACAAAAGAGTCCTGTTGTTCAGTGGCATAAAATATACCTGTATACATCAGGTACAGATTTTTATATTGCAGAGCCACAGGAGATACAGTATGTGCTTTACAGTTTCTTCTGAGTTATTGTGTAAAAATCTTCCATGATAGAGGCTTAATGCTCAGCAGCTACTAACTACTGAGGTACTGAATTTGTTTGCAGAAGTAGTAGTTCAGGTAAATTAAGAAAGAAGGTCATCAGTGACAAGAATCATCAATAAAAGTTCAAAATGAATCCTGATTGTCACGCTCAAAGCTTAATGTAGGCACAGGAGGACTAAGGCAGCCTAATAACCTAATAACATTCAAACATGAGGACAAAGAAAATTTGACCTGGAAAATTTGCACTGACCTATCTGCTTTAAGTGTAGGTTGTAACATCTTTGGTACAACTTGTTCAGTTCTAGTAATTAATGAAGGGTACTTTAATTACCAGCATGCTGTACAGTTCAGTACAGTAAGATGTTGTAGCTTGATTAACCTTGGTGTAATGAAAGAATCCCTGTGAGGCCCAAGTGGAATGTGGTATTACTGGTCAGGTAGGATGTCCAACTTAAACATGGTTCACCTCTCTACATGCGTCACTCGATGAAAACACTCCCTACAATTATTAAAATACAACTGGGTGGTTCTTGAATAGTGCAAAGGTCAACACCTGGAGGAATTTACTGATATTGGTGTGTGCCAACACTAAGATCACTCTGGTTTCTTTGTTGCTCGTCCACCCTGAGGCCTGTAGGTGTGGCGAGGCCAGCTCTATCACAGACACCATGTTCAAAGGACTTTGACCCAAAACACTGTAAATAACCTTAACACTATGACCTCTGCAGGCCCTTTCAAGGTTGGCTCAGTTCAAGGAACTTTGACCCAGTGGAGTGTGATCTAGTTGGCAACAACCCGTGACTTCATCCAGTCCAGACTGGCAGGGAGACTGGGAGAGAGTGAAGAGAAAGACAGAAGTATTTTGAGTTTCAAAAAGAGGTTATTACAGCAGGAGTTGATGTTTCTGTTGACTCATACATGACGGCAGACAGGGGGAGAGAGTGTTAAGACTTACCCCTCTCCTGTCAGGGCACAGCAGGCTTGAACATGCCACGAGTGTGACGAGATGGAGTCAAGCGTGAGGCACTGAGAGATCTCTGCTGCCGTCATCGAGCCCTTCACATCCTGTTTGTTGGCCAAAATAAGAAGGGCTGCATTCTGTAGGTCCTAAAACAAGAGAACATAGGTTACCGGTTTATAATCAGCTGAAACGCTTCCATTGGAAACCCCAAAAATGTCCCCGCATCAGCTTTAGAGAACAAAGAATGGCAACCTCAGTGGAATATTTAGACACATGTCAACATGCTGACTCACACAGTCTGAACTGAAACTTCCTCATTGTATGATGTGACAGGATTGTTACTATGGCGCAATTAGTCTCAGACATCACATGAATTGCTGACTTGGGCAGTTTCCCTGAATAACAAAAGGCTTTTGCGTCAGTTAGTGAAAATAAACCCAATTACTTAAGTACAATTCTGAGATACTTGTAATTTACTTTTAACAGCTGTACTTACTTTATGGATTGAGATTAATACCACAAAATATAAGAAATACACTATTATTATTACAGCTGAAGATAAGCTAAAACTTTAATGATCCTCAGGGGAAAGTCACAAGCTACCTAGCAGTGTATAGACCAAATCTCACAGCATAAATACTCTAAATGGGCTCCTATGTGTTTGCTATTGTAAAGTCTGTTAATGTGGTAGGTTACAGGCAGTGAACTGGCGATGAAAAGGTCTATAAAGTAGATAAAATTTGCCCCACCGTTACCAGCTGTATAAGTGATGCACAAATGAACACATCAATAATTATCATCCAGTAACATATGTTATTCTGAAATGAATGGACCATGCTGCATAATGAGTACTTTTACATTTGGTAATTTGAGTATATTTTGATGCTAATACCTTTATACTTTTGAATGCAAAGCTTTCACTTGTAGTGGACTAAACGCTCTAAATACTTCTTCCACCACTCTCCTGCTGTACTCTGGCCTTACTTTACGAGTGGTAAAATACCTGGATCATTCATGATTCTACCTATTATATCTATGATTATAACTATTGAACTAACACAACTGGATCTGTACCTCATGTGCGAGCATGTGGTGCAGCTCTTCTTTGGTGAGAGTGAGGCGTTCACGGTCAGTGCTGTCCACAACCAGGATGACAATCTGAAAGAGCCACATAACACATAATTGAATCAGTTATATAGCTGACATTATCAGACCCTGTGTTATTAGGAGGGGGCACATGATGTCTGCCATAGACATACTGTATGTAATATATTATAAATTATTATGTAACCGTGATGACTAACTTACAGGGAGCAGGGAAGAATAATAAGAAGCCAATATGTGCAATAGCTCAGTCAGTACAAGCCAATGTTTTCTCTTGAATATCTAGCATCAGCAAAATATCATGTTTATTACTTTCATGATTAATGTATAACCTCTGAGATGTGTTTCATGCAGTTGAGCTGAGGACAGGAAGTGATGCGTACCTCTGTGTTGCCATAGTACGAGTACCAACTGGCTCGAAGGCTCTCCTGCCCTCCGATGTCCCAGACCAAGAAGTGTGTTTTTCGTACGGTGATCGCCTCAACGTTGCTGCCGATGGTTGGAGATGTGTGGACGGCTTCCTTCGTCAGACTGTTTGGGTGAGGAAAAAACCATTTTAAAATACAGATGTCAAGCATATTTTATAGTGAACCACAGAAAGTCACTTACAACTGATAGAGGATGGTCGTCTTTCCAGCATTGTCCAGACCCACAATGATGACTTTGTGCTCTGTAGGAAAAACAACAAATAGAAGTTACATTTAACCACAACATTGCAAACTGGAGTTACATAATTTGTTTCAGGGCACCACAAGACAAATGTGCGCACAGATAAGATAAACGACAGGTACAGGACTGTGATGTACTCAGCAGATTAACATGTGTTATCCAAAGTGAAGTTGTTACATCACCGTATAGCAATAATATCCTGTACTGTTCATCTGACCAACTGTTGACAATGATAGATTTACTGTAAGTCAGACAGAATAAAAGGAAATTTACATGTAATAAAAGACAACACTGGTGAGAGAAACTATATAATGTGACTATTTGTGGTCAGCTACATGACAGCAATTACTATAATTTAATTTAGTCTATTGACAACATGTAATTTAAAGAAATGTATACACTTATAGTAAATATAAAACATATGTCATAAGAAAGCAACAATTATTTTAGTTTAGTTTAGTCTATTTACAACATATAATTTAAGGAAATTTAAATCCTTTAAGTAAATAAAAACAACAACTTATATCACATGAAACCAACTACTACTTTAATTGTATTTAGTCTATTTACAACATATAATTTAAGGAAATTTAAATCCTTTAAGTAAATAAAAACAACAACTTATATCACATGAAACCAACTACTACTTTAATTGTATTTAGTCTATTTACAACATATAATTTAAGGAAATTTAAATCCTTTTAGTAAATAAAAACAACAACTTGTGTCACATGAAACCAACTACTACTTTAATTGTATTTGGTCTATTTACAACATATAATTTAAAGAATTTTATATACTTAAAATAAATGAAAACAACAACTTATGTCACATGAAAGCAACAATTATTTGAATTTAATTTAGTCTATTTACAACATATAATTTAAGGAAATTTAATTCCTTAAGTAAATAATGAACAATAAACAACAACTTATGTCATATGAATCCAACTATTATTAGTTGTATTTAGTCTATTTACAAGATGTAATTTAAGGAAATATATATCCTTAAAGTAAATAAAAACAACAACGTCCAGTATGACTTATGAAACCAACTATTATTTTAATTTAATTTAGCCTATTTACAACATATAAATTAAGAAAATGTATATACTAATGGTAAATAAAAACAACTTAAGTCAAATGAAACAAACTATTATTTAAATTTAATGTAGTCTACTTACAACATATAAATGAAGGGACATTATGTATTTATAGTAAATTAAAACCCTTCACCTTATGTCACATGAAACAAACTACTATTTTAATTTAATTTAGTCTATTTACAACATATAATTAAAGGAAATGTATATCCTCAAGGTAAATAAAAACAGAACTAACGTCACACATGTACACAGTGGTCTCCAGCACATCCAGTGAAATGTGGCCTCAGTGTTTAACCCATCCTCGGGTCAGGGTCAGCAGTGCCTTGCTCAAGGGCACCAGGACGTTACCAGTCCACACTTGAAACAACTACTTGAACCAGTTTTATAAACGTAATAAATTATGAAACAGACACCAGAAATGAGATATGTGAGATGAACTTAATCTCACCTCTGTCGCCGAACACCGCCATCATCTTGGTGAGAAGGAAGCCCATGTCCAACAAGTGTGTGGGGTGAGAGTTGAATACAGTAGAAATATCCAGTAAAGGCTCCTAGTGGAGACAAACTTCAGTGTCTGTTAGCTGCTGACTGGCAAAAGGACTCTATCCCCTTCACCTGATATCGCTTTCTCCACCTCGTTAGTGGGTGGCGCTTCCTAAAAACAAAGAGGTGCTCTGAGCCGCGAATGAGTCACACACGAGGAGCATAGTAGTGGTGCGTTCTAGGCTGTGGGAAATACCTAAATCCAACACGTGAGAGACTCCACGGCACGTTTATTAGATACACCTAGCTGAAGCTAAGTCTGACACAATAGTCCTACAATAAACCCTACCTTCAAATAAATTAAATTAAATTAAATTAAATTAAATTAAATTGTAAAGTATTGTAAATGTGGGTGTATATGGACACTTATAGAGAGCATCCTGGAGGCTGTGCTATTCATGTGTGGTAAAAGTGCTAAATATTATTTTATAGGGAGAACCCACTTTGTTTATAGTCATGAAATTCAAACATAGACTTGAAACCTACTTTCTCTTTTCAGCTGATTGATATTGTCATGCACAGACTACATTAGATAACAAAAATAAAATGTATATTGCTATATTAATTATTATTATTATTACTATTATTTTAATTGTATTTATATTTTTAGTTTATTTAAAGCTTGACAGCAGACTGTAGCGTTCGAACTGATGAAGCCACTTGGATAAGGAGCGAAACATCTTCAGAGACAAATCCAGTTGCTTTCGATTCAATTGTTGCCAGAATACTCAGAGAGACCCATTTCAGAATAATATTTCTTCTAATAATAATTAATAACAGTATTGCTATCATTAGTAGTGATGCTTTGATGTCTACACCACTTAAATGTTGCAGCTGGTTAAGGTTGAGCTCATTTGCGTCACGTGTAGCTGCTGGACAATTGTTTTTTATATTTTTTTACCAACATCAGATGCCCAGTTCTCACTCTTTCATTTTATTATTATCTCGTCTATCAGGTCCATAGTACCGGATTTCCATACTGAAAGGAAAAAGTATCAAAAATCTAAATCAAAATCCAACTTTCGCCTTCGCCGCTCAGAAGTCGGTGTTCATTCAGGAGCACTTGAAGGCAACACAGCACACAGGCGGTCCTTCTGTCACACCGGCGACAGGGGTGATGATGACGTAACTGATGACGCTCACGTTCAGTCCATATATGGAGAGGGAGGAAACAACTCCTTTCCTGGACTCTTATGAAGCAACAGAAAGCAAAACTGGGTACAATTAGGAACCTCGTGGGATTTCCAACAGTCTGTCCGGGTATTTTCCAATATGTCCTTATCCGTAACTCTCAAAATATAATAATAATAATGATAATAACCTTTCCCGGTTAGTTTCCTTTCCCAGCTACACAGTGTTATAGCCAGTAAATGCCATCTGTTTTTGTCTGTTTAGGGGGTACAGGGGGTCTTTAGGGGGAGATATCATGTCAGCTGTAGATGTCACATAGAAGTGGTGTACATCATCTGAAAGCTGGGAGCCTGTGTGACAAGTTGTTCTAATCATAAATTATATATATAAAAAAAAGATCAGAAATAAACACAAATTAATCAATTAAGATTCATTGTAAAAGTTAATAGCGTGTATTGAGGCTGTGATTATCCTAGAGGTCACCACAGGTCATTTTATACAGAGAGGTCAGTCTCACTACAATGAAACGGCTACTATGGGGACTAACATCATCAGACATGAATACAGTTGGGCTCATTGGATCCACAAGAGTCTCAGCTTTACAGTGACACACAATTTATGTACTTCCAACACTGTTTAAGGACCCCAGCATGCAGAAATATTCAAATACATCATTTTTAGAATAGGCCAAAGTAACACATTTATGCTGTGTGAAAAACTGCATGGTGTTTACTCCAAACTGCATGAGATTATCATCAAGTGGATATATCTGTAAAGGGGAGACTCGTGGGTACCCATAGAACCCATTTTCATTCACATATCTTGAGGTCAGAGGTCAAAGGACCCCTTCCTTGTTAAAATTTAACCCAAATTTGGAACATTATTTAACCTCTTTTCCGACATGCTAGCATGACATAATTGGTGCCAGTGGATTCCTCAGGTTTTCTAGCTTCATATGATATCTATAGCTTCCTCAGCCTCTGAAAGACATTAAAGTCGGTCGGGATTGCCCCCGGCCCTGTGGGTCTCTTGGGGTTAATTCATCTGTAATAATAATCCAATAATATATATAATATAAAATATTTTCTTTCTATTTTTTTTTTTTTGCATGAATACTTTGATAAGTAAATGTTGACTTGTTGTTTTAAGTGCAGGACTGTAACTTGTAACACAGTAAATGTACACTGTGGTATTAAGATAAAAGGATATGAATATTTCTTCCACCACTACACTGTTATTTGGTATATTACAGTACTCTTTGTGCTGGTTTCTTTCCGTCACACCTTGTTTGATAACTCTGATGCAAAGCTTGCCGTTTGGTTTCGGATGGAAACGTTTGTGACATTTCCTCCACGGCACATGATGACAAAAACACTGAACACCAGAAATAAAAACCACTTCCTGGATACAGCTGCAGTTAAACTTCATCCTTTTTTTTTCTCATGGTGTTTCCTCTATGATCTGAAGAGTTGGCAGGCATGATCAAATGTGCTGCAATTAGAGAGGAGTGTACAGCAGTTAACAGTTCTCTGAAGGCAAACGAGAAAATGAAGTGACTGCATGTTCTAGGAACATTTTTTGTGTCAAGCTCTGCTGATATGTTCATTCACCAGGGAGCCAACAATGTGGTTTTTGTTTAGTTGTCACTGAAGCGTCTTGACCTGACAGCTTCTACTGTACTGGCAGGGTGATCATTATGTGTTTGATGACGCTTACTCCTTTGTGTTAAATGGTTTGCCCTGAACTGTTTGTCCTGGGAGACATAAAGGACAACACCTCTACTAAATATCAAAATGCAAATCTCTCCTCACATCTCAATTAAGTGACACAATGGCATTTTCTGATTAAATTTTTAATTAAAATACGAATTTATCCACAGATTAAAAATGAAAGGCAGAAAAAGCAAAATGTAGCTACAATCAGGCACCAATGATACATGTCATTTCATATTTTTAACAATTGCGATAACGCAACAATAACATTATTTACTGATCATTATTTAATATTTATTTATTCAACTGAAGACGGGCGGGCCAAAGCAGCCCGCTAAAGACATTCATGGATTCTCCATTATAGATATCTGAGTAAAGACCAAAGCTGATCCTAGCCCCCCTCCCACACCCCACTTGATACTCCTCTCACTACCTCACAAGAACTGAAGAGTTAAATTTAAAAAAAATTGCAAATGTCCACAGGAAAAAAACAACACTAATTCAGTCAGAAATCAAGAGTAAGAAGAGAGTGGTATTTAATATCAGACAAGCTAGCTGTTTAGGTGGAAGTTGGGAGTGATTTAACCACACACACACGAGTACTTTTTATATAACCATTAGCCCCGAAAAACAGACGACGAAGCTGGTGCAAAGAAAAGACGACGTGCTGGAGCGACAGCGTGGGCTACGGTGTAGAGTAGCCACGAGACACAAACACACAGAAGTATGGTATGAAAACGAGTGTAACAAGAGTTAAGACATCCCACCGTGGCAGTGGTGGACATGGCTTGGCGAGACATTCCGGCACTTGTGATTGGAGTTTTCTTGGGTGTCTTTAGGGTGCGAGTGACTAAGGCAGGACACTTCATTCACACAACTACAACTGCAGTGAATCTCCACCACGTTAGAACAAATGAATACTGCAGGCGCCCTCACGAGGAAGAGGAGAACAGAAACGGGAGGACTGGGTCAGACGTGTAGACCAGGTCAGGGAAGAAGTAAACATCTTTGGAGTGTACTCTTTGTTGTAATCAAGCTGACATGAGTGTAGCAACATCAATAAATTGTCGTGTTAAAATATGGCAACTTCTCCACCAGCTTTTTTTAAGGTCTGGGTGATAAGAACGTGGAGGTGAGAGATTCATCACTTCTGGATCTCAGTATGGTAGGAATCCAAAAGCACTGAGTGAGATTAAGGTAAAGAGAAACCCTGACACTGAACGTGGGGACGGTGACATTAGACCCTGTTTAAGACTGCAGAGGACAGACAGGACAGACTACAGCTCTTCACAACCGAAGGAGAGATCGAGTCACAATCAGAGATTCACAATCAATTACTGTCCTTGTGCTGTCAGTATAGAAATCCATGATATTCATGCAGTATTAACAAAGGAAACAAAAAACAGACCAATAGTATTTTTTCAAACATAAATAAATTGAATTGTAAGAAGATGAGAATGGCATCTGGCAGTTGATGTTTTTCTTTACATTGTACTGGGATGTAAACAGATTAATTTGTCAGCCTGACTGGCATGGCCCCAAACCCAGTTCCTTCTGAGCCTAGAACCTGACCCCCGCCCTCCCTATCTCTCAGCTTCCTCGCCTCTGTGGTATGATGCGTGTTCAGCGGATGTAGACGTCCCTCCCCCAGTCTTCCTGGTTCTTGTTGCGGCTCATGTTGGCCCCGGTGTCCACAGGGTCCTGGCAGTAGCGCTCCCTCAGCTTGGTACGTCCATGTGACTGCGTCTGGCTCGGCATCGGAGGGTGGTTCAGGTTCTCCTGGTCTGGCTCGGCACCTTCGTCTTCCCAGGACGCCTGTCTGCCATGATGCTGCGCCAGGTGGAGGCGGCTGCCGCCGCCCCCTCTGTAGGGCTCAGGCTCTTCGTAGGGGTCAGTCTCAATGTCCATGCAGGAGTCGCCGGCCTCGGTGTAGGCGGAGTCCCGGCTGCCCTGGGTCTCAGAGTCGAAGGTGTCTTGCCGTGACAGCCCTCGGCCGCTGCCTCCCCGTAGCTGGCCGCGAGAGGAGCGCAGGTACGCTTGCTGCTGCTGCTGCTGCTGAGGTTTCCCTCCCAGGTCGGTCTGATAGTCGTGCAGGGTGCCGCTCCCACCGCACTCTGTCAGAGGCCCTTCTCGCTTCTGCTCACCGTGCACCAGGTACGGCCCCTGCAGCCACAGACATGCCACACAGCAGCAACCATGCAGAGACACAGACAGCAAAGCAAAGTGTCAGTAGTTAGTCAGCGGGGTTAGCATGAGGCAGGGCAGACAACACAGAACCACAACATCATAGACTGACCTGTGGTTGTAAAAGCATTAGTGTTCATGACTGACATCAGTCTATTTATAACACACACACACCGACTTACACTCAACACAAAACAAATACAGTAATTAGTCAAACTGATAAGTTCTACTAATTCAAAATCATTATACCTACCTGCAAACACAAGCACACACAAGCAGTTATTCAACTGAGTATTTAACATTACAGCAGTGCCACCTTCTGACAGATTGACCTCATGGCAGGAAAAAAGCAGAAATATCAGCACGACCATCATACGATTACGTAATTAATTGAACTCTACAGCACAGATCTCTGAAATAATTTCACCTCAATTAAGGCACATAAGATTTAAAGTGCATTTGGACTATTTGTGTTGCCACTTCTTTAATGACAGCCTCAATAAAAGGAGATATAAAACATGTTTCCAGCCATTTGGTGCAATACTGTCGCTCAGGTGACATAAATATCCTTGACAGCGTGCAATTTATTATAATTAATGTGCAGCCAGCAATAACTCATGGGCTCATTAGTACTTTGCTGTTAAAATGATAATAAAAAAGTGTTAGCAACAGCCTCCACCAAACTAAGCATTTCTGTCTGAAGAGGCGGACATGACTTGCTGTTTTCAGGGGCGGTACCATGGCAACACGGAGGAGGACGGCGAACTGGATTCAGCCTCTCAGAGAAGAAAAAGTGTCGGAGAAAGGAGGCCACGGAGCTAAAGAGGGCAGGGTGGAGGGGGCGGCAGATATCATTTTACTCTTGATTACAGCAAAAGGGAGGGGGCCCCCAGCGTCAGAGGTGCCTTATGGGTAACTCCTTTAGTCCAGTGTGGTTTGAGTTGAACTGCTCTCAGTTTAAACAGCGCAGGGAAGTAAACACTGACCTGCTAACATACAGACTACGTAATCTTTCTTGTGGGTGTTCTGAAAGCTTGTGTGTCAATTTGTCTCATTTATGTGTTAGTGTGAATGTGTTTCTATATACAGCATAAACAGGGTTTCAATGCACTATTCCTTTAGTAGGCTGCTGGGTTGAGGTTGAGTTGCCGGGTCCCCCCCCACCCCGCATCTTTCTTCAGAGAGCATGTTCTTGCTCTTTCCCCTCGTTGGCTACAGCACCGTCCATGTCAGGCCACAGATCCATATTCCTGCGCAGGGAGGTGAGCACCTGTACCTGCAGGTTGGAGACGGGCTCGGGGGAGGCGGCCAGGGCTGCCGTAGCCATGGTACGGTTGAGCAGAGGGTTGGGAGGGTTGCTGCTCGGGGGATGCGTCGCCTTCCAGTACGCCTCCAGGTAGTCGGCCAGGTGTTCGCAGGCGTCCTCCAGCTGGTTCTCGTCCAGGATAATGTCAAACAGTTCCTGCACATAAAGAAAATGTTTGTTGGTTTTACAGAACCAAAATTAAAGAGAACCTATCATGCTCTAGGTTAGGAACATTAGTTAGTATTTGTTGGGTATTTTCCGGATTTATTTACGTAAATTATGCATTGATATTATGCTTTTTTTGTATACTTATACCACTTTGACGTTCTATATGCATGCATGTGGCCCTTGATAACACTTTAGCGCCCTCTATTGGTAACATACAAGGCCCTATGAATGCCACCCACGGCTGGTATACATGCATAATCCTGACTGATCAGTTGTTTTTCAGACTATGCTGAAGACCTAGAGTCAGTTTTATTGCCTATGCTCAAAAAATAAATTCACTATATTTATATGAGTGTCTTAGTTTTTTCCATAGTTGTCTGCACCATTTAAGGACGATTTATGTAACAAGACTTCCTGGATTCTGTTTCAGGACCTATAATCCTTTCCCCTCTCCTTTGGTGTGTATAGTTTTTGTGAAGAAGTTCTGCAAACTTACAAAGTCCAAAGTCCACGGCAAACAGAGTTACTCTCCCCCACAGAATCTGTGCTCCTTAACTGCCTGGAACACCTCGCTGGAAGTCCCACCTGTTCTTCTGAAACATTTGCATAATACCTTCCTAGTGGCTAGTTTGGGACTCCCTCAGACAAAGCTAGTTAGAGTTTGATTCTAGTAGAAACTCAAAATACAAGTACGAAACTGAAAATGAGCATAATAGATCCCCTTCAACTGATTTTTTTTTTCAGAAGTTCATTTTCAAACTAGAAAAACTAATGAATCCATTGGTGCCAACCATGTCATACTACAAGTCATGAAGGAGGCTAAATAATGCTCCAAACCAGGGGTCCCTTGACCTCTGACCTCAAGCTACGTTATGAAAATGGCTTCTCTGGGTACCCACGAGTCTCCCCTTTACAGACATGCCCACTTTATGATAATCACATGCAGTTTGGAGTCAAGTCATAGTCAAGTCAGCACTCTGACACACTGACAGCTGCTGGGTTTCAGTTTGCCATGTTGTGGTTTGAGCATATTTATTATGCTAAATGCAGTACCTTTGAGGGTTTCTGGATAATATCTGTCATTGTTTTGTGTTGTTAATTGATTTCCAGTAATAGATACATTTTCATAAATCAGCATATTTATCCACTCTCATGTTAATGAGATTATTAAATACTTGACAAATCTCCCTTTAAGGTACATTTTGAACAGATTAAAAATGTGCAATTAATGTGTGATTAATCATGCGATTAATCGCGATTAACCACGATTAAATATAAATAAATATTATCGATTGACAGCCCTACTGAAGTCACAAAGCAGAACTCACAGGTGGACACTGGGCCAACTTGTCTGCTGCCACCATCTGCACATTTAAGTGTTTAGCCTGGGACTTCCCCCGAGATTTGATGAGCCTCTGGAGGACCTGCAGGGACACAACAACACTTTGTCTACTGAAACAATGTTGTCGGCAGCTTGAATCCAGGGCACGACAATACAGAATACAAGTACATTAAATAGCTATTGCTAAAACAATAAATGGCATCAAAAATCTTGAAGATTGTAACTCTCATGTCATCTGTTTCCATACCTTAGGTGAGGCTATTTTGATATAGACAATGATGGGAGCCAGGGAGGTCTTGGCCAACTGAGAGGGGTGGTTGATGGTGTCTGCATCCAGAGCAACCAGCTGGAGGGTACGGGCCAGCTCAAAGATACGCTCAATCTCACTCTGCACCTCCGCTGAAGGCACCGGGACAAAGATAAGACACATAAATACAGATGAGACAGCAAAATGATTGTGTAAACTCTCTCTGTCTTTGAGGAGATGCAGCACCTTATATCAGCCATAAGTACACAACCGACATGTTTGTACTTAATCATGCATGATTAAGATTTTAGAAGAAAACAACTCGAAGCATATGAATTAGATTGGATCACAGTTAAAGTTCCATTTATGCACAGCTAAATGGAGCAGCGCAGCATCCTCATTCTGTTGCCACCTACCAACATTTACAATTTCCTCATGTCATCTTTTTTATTTTAAAAGGAAGGAGGCACTTAAGAATGAGATGGCACTTGTAATCACTAATAATAAGATCACAAATTCTCACCATGTAAATAAAAAAAAAAACACCCTCTTAAAATTAAGTGGGACATTAGTTGTTGTTAGTGCTAATGGGCACAGCAGTAATTATTCTGTCAGGTGAACCACTCAAATCTGTGGACTGCTTGGGTGTTTTGTTTTCATTGTTCCTCAACAGCAGCCTATAAGAGCTTGTTATTTAGCATTTCGAGCACACCCCCCCCCCCCCCCTTATTTTATCAGCCTGTTGACGTGTAAGGAGAGAGATTAAAACCGAGAACCAGATTGTTCCTCGTCTGTCTGGTCAAACCTCAGCGCCTTCGAGGTTTGTGCGCTGCCAACCCGGCGGCAGAGACAGATAACGGGGGCAAGGCAATTTGCAGAGAGGTGGGGCCTGTGCACATTTCAGCAGCCTCCAGAGAGCTGGAGGATAAAGAATTAAAGCTGGAGGCGAAATCAGGACCTCCGTAGAACGATAAGAAACATGAACTTTAACTCATATAAAGAAATAGCTGGCAAGGTTTCCATTAACCTCAACAAAGACTTTTGCAAATTTGGGTTTGACTGCAGAGAGAAATCTGCTCCCCTGCCGTGACTGGACAGAGTGCATGAGGCGAGCTTCTACAGAGGTTATCCTTGGGCATGATTGCACACATACAGTATATATGTAGCATTATACGTAGGTCACAAAAGGGTGAGGGCAGTATGGAAAGCTTCGATCTCTGCTCATAGTTTAGAGCAGGCACCTCCCACAGATCTCTTCCCGCTTTGTAATTCTTGTCTTTTTGTTCGAGACTACAGGCTGTCACACAGAAGTATGAGGAACAGAGAAACTGACAGGCAAGCAGACGGGCAGACAAACGATGTATGAGCAGATGATGGATACAGTGAGAAGAAAAGGGGAGGGTGAGGAAGGAGAGAGGCTTCATTGTTTTGTTGCAGAGGAGAGCATACATACCCAGTACGTCTGAATCAATACAGAGTGGAAGAAGAAGATGGGAGGTGGGAGAGAAGGAAGGGTGGGTGGGTGGGTGAAGGGCAGAAAAGACAGGATGAAGAAAGAGAAAGGAGGCCAGATCAGACTCAGACAGTCAGAGCAGGTATAAAAGGGAAAACACTTTCTTTGGATGATGTACGATGGCACCCACGTGACCTCTAACATGGATCTACATTATGGCAAATTATATTTTGCAATTCTGTGTCCAAAATCCAGGCAGACCTTCAGATTCATTACATTCAATCTGCAAAGCTACATCATATGTTAAGGATTTTAGTTATGACCGTCCAAATTACAATATATCCATGTGCTGCAACTAACAGTAATTTTCATTATTGATTACTGTAGTTCATAACTAATCGATTAATCGCTGCAGCGCTAGTATTGTTTTCATTGTCTTACCTCCTGTAGCATCGCAGAAATGGCATTTTACTGCTTACCTGCATGCTTTATAATGTGTATATATGTTTTTGTGTGAGTGGAATTGTAAATGTGTTTAATTGTAAGCTGCCTCTAACAGATCTGATGATATTCTATATTTTTTTCTGTATTGTCAACAAATCTCATGAAATAAATGTATCCTACTAAAGGAGTTATATTGGTAGCCAACGGCTGATAATATCTTATTACTTGAGCTCCATTGTTGTCCAAAAACTATTAAAAACACATCATTGAGCCACACAGTTGCACTGAGTGACAGGCAGCCACTGTCGTTTCTTTTGAATCAGTCCCACATACATCATCCTGCGTTCTCATCCCAACTCATCACATACTGACACTTTTCGGTCGCATTAAACATGTGCTTGATGTTGTGAATTAACCAAAAACACTTAGGTTCAGGCAATAAAACCACTATATTCCTCCTGTAACATGTGTTACAACCTACTATGCCCAGCTGTTGTAGGAAAAAAATTTTTTTAAGCATTTTTAAAATTACCAGAAAAATGTACAAAACAAATTTGTCTGTCTGTCTATCTATCTATCTAATACGAATGAAACACACTCAAAGCAAAAACGATATGAAACACAGATAGTGAAACACATTTAAGTGGATGTTTAGCAACATGACCCGATGAAAAGAAATGTTTTTATACTGAACTTAATCATCTGTCAAATAACAAAATAAGAGTCTAATTATTGTCTTATCTGTGGAGTTAATGTCTTTGTGGTTCGTACGGATCTGAAGAGGCTGTATGTTGTCTTACCCAGGCTGGAGCGGGTACTGGAGCGCTCAATGATGGTGTGCTTGCTGGGGTTGTTGAGGACTGAACGTTTGGCCAGGGAGATGTCCGCTGTCACCCGTGTGATGGATATCCTGAAACAGATATCCAGCGCACCAGGGTTAGCAAGCAAAAATCAGTTAAGTAGAGCCTACAGTACATGACGGCTGTGGATAGCAGGTGATCTCATTCTTACCTGCCCTCAAACTTGTGTTTCAGAAAGTCAAAGAGCGCTTTCTGCATCATGTCTGTCACCTAAAGACGAAACACCAGGCGTAAGACGATAAAATATGGAAGTGAAATTATAAAACATGTTGCACATTGTTCTCGTTACCTCGTATCCTTTAAGTGACGGCCCCACAAGGATGATGGGTCTCATGGAGGGAACCACGTCATAGGGGGGGACGTGCTCCATCTGAGCCGGGAAGAGACAGCACCAACATTGAACGTACTCTCAGAACAGTCCTCACACATACATACAGTCACGCATAAATCAACATTAACACAACACAAAAGCCCTCCGCTCACCCTCTGTGAGCAGTCAGATTGATGGATGGCGAGTTTCAGACGCTGGAGTCCATTTGCTTTATTGACCGCCACTCTATGCATGTTCGGAGGCAGGGATCAATTTCTCACCGAAAGCACTCGCTTCTATTTCTTAGTGTGCAGTCTCACATAATTAAAGAGTCCATAATTAAACCAGACGCCAGGGTGTCAGCTGCTGCTCTAACACATACTTCACACTTTTCTCTTTTTGTTGTGCATCAGCAGAAATGATAAATGCCAGTGCTGATTAGTGACTTTCACAGTAGAAATGCACTTCTTCTTTTAACATTCGTGCTTCAACTTTTTGATATTTTAAAAAATGACTTAAGTCCAATTGAATCATTTATGCTGGAAATGTACAATAAATACAAAGTTGTCAACACACAAATCTCTGTGCCAGCTTTATCTAACCTATATATATATATATATATATATATATATATATATATATATATATATATATATATATATATATATATATATATATATGTGTTTCCATATGTATACTGTATATGGAAACACAGTTCAGAGTGTTTGCCTCCATGCTTCCATTATTTGTCTTATTTTCAGCCATGATCAAAATCAACATATGCTGTACATTTCTATCAGCTTTAGCTCTCACTTCTTTTAAATCAAGCCTGAAGGTGTTTCTGTTTGTCACTGCTTTTTATTAAAGGGACTGTATGGAACTTTTTACACAAATAAACTGTTTTTTAATGCAATGTCTGAACTGAGTGTAACCTATCCTTTCTGGGTTTCCTCTATCAGCCTGTAGACTGCTTTTAATGGGAACAACCAAAGGCCCATTTTTCTGGGAAAATCCAACAAATGTGACCTCACATGCACTTGCGAGTACCTTAGCTGTAGTTAACATTCAGTTAGTAATGGAGTCCGCTAACGGCAACAACCGACCAGCCTCCACCACAACTCAGACTCCAACACAAACTCTAGGGAAGCACAAAAAGTAAAGGTATATCTAGCGAAGCCGATCTTGGAAAACAGGAATGTAACCGACGTTGGGCGAGAATATCAGAGCCAGTGCGAAGACTGTGTGTGTACGTGAGAAGTGAGTGGTGATGCACGAGAGAGAGCGGTGGCGAGTGTGTGAGAAAATGAGCAGAAGAGAGTTAGTTCAACTAAAATCAAGTGAAAGATTAACATCGGCCAGGTCTTTGATTTATGGAGGAACCTTTGTTTGGTGAGCTAACATTATTGCCAAATATATAGTGCTACTGTGGTTTTAGCAGCTAATGTTGCTAATGCAAATCAGCATGATGACTGTCAATCACGTTCAGTTTCATGTGTCACCTCACTGTTTTGACCGATGCTTGTTCGCGTCTATGTAGCGTGAGCAGCAAGATGCTGACTGTTGTTAACAGCCACAGATGTCACTGTTCACAAGCAATTTCTGATTCTTACATTGAGTTCCTTTAAATCATTTCTTATACTGCACTCTAACTTTTATTCTTGTATTTTTTACCTGTCTCATTCTATTTAACTTGTTTTTATCTTCTGTTCATTTGGATTTGTAATGACTGTTTTTAATTGCATTTAAATGTTCTTTTATAATGTGTTTCTTTTGCACTTTGTCTCATATGTTTTTGATGTTTTATGTAAAGCGCATTGACTGTACAATAAAAGATAACTGTACATAAAGATCCCTGTATACTGTAGGCTTTCCTTAAGCCATTTACACTTAAAAAGGAGAAGCCTATAACCGTCACAGTGACTTATAAACAACACCCACACAAACACGATCCATACTGCAGTGCATGAACTTGAGGCTTATTTGTACATTATGAATCATGAAAAGAATGAGTCATCTATAAGGACCCCATAAGCATTTGTACCCTTTAGAAACTATTCAATGAGAACAGGGTGAAAACAGTCACACGTCCTATATGCTTTGTGAATGCTGAAATTTGATGTATTTCTATTATTCAGATCTGTATTCAGAGCACGCTCCCTCCTCTCTGTGTGCTGTGCAGCTCTT
This sequence comes from Pterois miles, assembly GCA_947000775.1. Classification (NCBI taxonomy): domain Eukaryota; kingdom Metazoa; phylum Chordata; class Actinopteri; order Perciformes; family Scorpaenidae; genus Pterois; species Pterois miles. Next base: position 17,837,807 of record CAMQGK010000567.1, on the reverse strand, counting down.
CAGGCAGCAGATAGTGCTGGAGTGCCTCGCTCCACTACATTATATTACATAAAGTACAACAGTGGAAGCTCATTTCACCTCATTTGTATTCACAGAAGCTAAAAATACATATTGAAAAAGTTTCCAAATGGCTCTTGTCTCTAAAGGGTCAGAGCTGGAGCACTGAAGGGCTCATTGGTTTTGAATAACATGAGTACAGTGTAGTGTGGTGAGTAACAGGGAGCATGGTGTATATCATATAGCTCTGGATGATTACAGTTTATTGTCCCTCTGTGCAGTCACACTCCTCTAAAATACTACAACTACTGATGTTTACAGCAAATGGTAGGTATTGTATTTGCTAAAATAGGGCTAAGATGCTTCAAAGTGAATAGGGTAAAGAGTATTACTATTAGATATCACTATTAAACTTCCCCTGTTGATTACTGACATTACGACAATCATTTTTTTGTATTAAAAGTTTTCTGAAATCCTATGTTTATATATGGAAATGAGGCATTATCTAATGGCAACGTTTGGAGAATTTAGGGGAAATCTACAAACGAAATACAAAAAGTAGTAAAATAATCACCTAAATGTGTATTTTAAATGTTTTTGTTCCACTAGTCTGAAAGAAGAGGTAGGGAAGAAAAAACTGCCCAGTGCATGAAAATGTTTTTCCCCTTAAAAACTTGAACAATGTCATTTTGACTAAACATTGTTGATATATTAGTGTCATGATAATGCAGTTTCCCAGTTGTTTTGTCCATATCACTACTACAGTATGTTGTCTTTCGAAACAACCACATTGCTTCAAAATGCTAATGTTGAGATGTTGTGATTCATCCTGCAGCCTGAACATGTGTTTCAAATTGCACTGAAAAGCATAAAAACAGCTGATTGTGGGCCACTGCCACTCAAATTAGCCGTCATGAATGGAAATGAAAGTGTGTCAGGATGTATTACTGTTACACGCTGACTAACAGGGTCTGGGTGGATCTGCACCTGCATCTGCACACTGACAGCTGTGATACGAGCTCTGGGGATATGACAGAGGCGTCACCGTGATTTACAAATCATCCTGCGTGAATAATATTTTTGATTTAATGTGTCCTTGGAAACATGAATTGGGTGCTGGAAAAATATTCCGTGGACTGATTTATTACCACAAGACGGCACATGTGAGTAGGGATGTCACGATACCAGAAATTTAGTAGTTGATACCAAAATGCTACGATTCTCAAAACCTTATTCACTTTAAAAAACAAAAACAAACAAAAAAAAAAACATGTACTTCAACATACACTCCTTTTTGCATTCTGATTTTTGCAAAGGCTTAAGTTTACTAGATTATATATGAACACATCATGACAACGTTATAATTTACTTTCACCCAACACTCATTTTTACTGAGCTGATCTTAAACATAATGTAACTCCTCCTCCGTACGTTAGCTTTGACATTTAGCCAAGCAGGACAGTGCTGCCAACCAGCTGCTAACAGCTAACGTTAACTAGCTCTCCTGCTGCCGATTTCAACGCGGATTTGTTGTTCACAGTGTAGCATTATGAGGTTTGTGTCTAGAGGGTATCCCAAAAACTTGCTACAACTCTCGTGAGATGACTTGTCCTAACCTTAAATATTAGAGGTCAATTTTTCTATCGTCCCCAGGACGACTGGATGCCGTTACAGCCCACCGATGAAGACCGACTGTTGCGTCGCCTATTTGAGTGATCAGATGAGATGAAAATGGAAAATGAGAATAGTGTTGTGCTGTGTTTTTCCTCATGAGTTTACTCATTGGCTTCCTCACTTCTGTTTCTTCTCTTGTGCACTGATTAGTTTAACCAGCGAAGAAACTAGGCTGACAAACGCTCACCAGCAGCCCCCAGCTATCCAAATGCTGACTGTCGGTTTGGTGTGTCCGGGCCTTTAGTTTTTGGCTGTCGCCATCTTGTTTTTTTGCAACCAGAAGTGACACAAGAGGGTGGAGCTAAGTACAACTGAATGCTGAAAGAGACATTTTGGGTGACCAAAATATTATAATTAACTTTCAAGAACTGAAAACACTCTGTGAACGGGCTAAATTTCTAAGTTAAAGTCGCGGACAACTCCCAGACCGCACAACGCCGTAGTAGTGACCCGTCAATCGCAAAGTAACTACCCGTCAATCGCTAAGTAGCTACGTCGTAAAGCATACCCTGCTTTATGGTCCAATTGACTCTAAATGGGACCATAATTTATTAAATGAATAACATGCTGTATTGAAGACTTGCAACTAGCGACTGAGACCATAAACTCACATTTTCAATGTTTACTGAGGTAATAAATCAAGTGAGAAGTGAGAAGAAGACTAGAGCCGACAATGCGGGACATGGCGAAAAAACTAGGCCCACAAACGCTCACCAACGGCCCCAAACTATCCAAACGCCGACTGCCGGCTTGGTGTGTCGGGGCCTTTAGTCTCGAGCCCTGATCCCTGGTACCTACGGTTCCTGCAGCACTCTAACAAAACAAGTACAATCACATTTTCTGAATTTTGGCATTGACTTGATACCGTAGTTTTGGTTCTCGTGACATCCCTACATGTGAAACAACAGAGGAAGAGGAGTAAGAGGTTGAAATGTTAGAGGTTAGTCTAGACACTCACCGACTTCTGTTTCTGTTTAGCTGGGCCACCTATAGTATCATTCCACATACAAGCCAGAAGAGACAAAAAAAAGCACAAAACACAAGAGCACATTTCGTTATTGACAGGTTAGGGTTAGTGGGGAGAGGTTTACACTGACTGCCGCTGTGGCTTCATTTTAAAATGGATTCATATGCAGCAGCAGCCATTTCAGAGTGTATCAGTTAGTTCAAGGCCTCTCCCAGCTCAAAAGCACAGAAACAAACATTCAAACATATGTCAGCATAACCGTTGCGACCGGAGCCTGAGGGTGTTAGATTCAGGAGCTACAGGAGCGGCAGGGACAGTTCAGTTGTGAGCAGTTAGTGAAAAGAGAGATCAGACCATGTTGAAGGAGCAGGGGAGGTAAGCGAGGTATCCTGGGCCCCTAATGTTACCTTCTTAAAGAAGGGCAGTCGGTGGGCGTTGGCCTGAGGGGATGTTACGCTGCCTGACATGCCCTTGGGGGAGCGAGGGTCACCCTGGGACTCAGGGGGCTCCTCAGCATCCAGGTCGAGGGGGTCAACGTCAAAGGCCACAGTGGACATGTCCACGTGAGCTGATGAGGGGATGAGGGCGGGCATTGCAGAGAGGGACAAGAGAAGAACAGACAAGGAAGAAGAGAAGGAGGAGAAAGAAGAGAAAAGGCAAAGTAAAAGAGGATGAGAGAAAATAAAGAGGAAAAGCAAAAGGGAAAATAGAGGTAAGAATGTGAGATGCATCCAGAAAAGAGGCATGGAGGAAATTGCAAGAGATGGCTTACGCTGAGACCGAAAAAAGGTGGCATAGTATGATTTAAACAGGAAATAACAGTGACAAGAGTTTAAAAAAAGAACACACCAGATTATCATGAGGCGAGGCAAAGATGTGGGGTATAATAACATGAACAGAGTGGACTCAGTGTGACGAGGATGCAACAAAACTTGAAGTGTAGATGTGTAAAGGAGGGGCTGTAGAGGAAAGTAGGAGATAGGAAAGAAGGAATCAAGCTGAGAGGGAAGCTGGGAGCTGGAGTTAAGTGTGTGTCGAGATTATTGTTGGTGATGCATTTGTTGTTGGTATGGGGGGGTGGCAGACAAGGTTGGCAGGTGTCTTGTTTTAAAGGAGTTATTCAGGATTTGGGGAAATACACTTTTTCGCTTTCTTGCCTGGCTGGAGTTCAGAGATAAGAAGATTGATACCGCTTAAGATTACACTCACATAGATCTGGAAGTGCAGCGAAAACACCAGTCCTCCCAGTTAATTTTGAATGTGTGTAGTGTGTTTGGGCTGCAGCGATGCCGAGGAAGAAAGGCAGTGGCATGCCGCAGAAAAAACTGAAACGGGATCAACTTTTGGAGACGCATTAGGGCTGTCCCGTATACCATTTTTTGGGCTTCGAAGCTTTGGTGCAAAACATTCAAATGTATTCAAAGCTTCATGGAACAGCTTGCTGACAGGTTCTTCGGTCTGTCTCCATCTCCCGTTTCACACAACAAACAGCGATATCCGTCTGAGATTAGCTAATAATAATTAATGCTGAATATGATTAATGAATGATGTGGGATTATTCCTTATTTCATGGCCTATCTGGGGATTTATAGGTTATCGTTACATACTTCAGTGACCAATCACGGAACCGGCGATCCAGAGCTGTACAACCAAGCTATGAGGGAGGGAAAGACGTTTATCATCACACAGTCGGTGAGCCTTTAGTGACTCTCGTGTAAATCGTTGCACCACCTGGTCTGGTGTGAATGCAGCCTAAGACCTGTCTGTTAAATATGACTCCACAGCTGATTAGCTTAGCTTAGCACAAAGACTGAAGACAGGGGGAAACAGCTAGCCTGGCTCTGTCAAACGGTAACAAAATCCACCTGCTGGTACCCCTAAAGCTCATTGCTTAACATGTAATATCTCATCTGTTTAATCTGTACAAGTTGGATTTTGTAACCTTTGAACGTTTGTGCTAAGCTACTAAAGCCCCTAAAAAACTCTCACAGTTATGAACATCTATTTTTTGCCTTTAGTAGGAAAATCTTGGCATTCATTCCCGGGAAAAATGACTCTGCAGTAGTCACAGTAACTATTTATCAGCTCCAGCTATGTGCCGTGTGTTGAAGTGAATATATAATGAATGAAATCAACAGGGATTTGGACAATTATTTTAATTCATTAAAGCCACCAGACTCCAGTCAGACACTCAGTTTATCTCGTTGAACAAGTAAAAAAAAAAGTAACTGCAGTAACATTTTCACTGTTTACTAACCCTGCTTCCGGTGCCGTCCGGTGCAAACGTGACGTCGAATGTGACACAGTTGGAAAAAAAAACAAAACAGAAAGGCCAGTGCAACAGCACGGGATATCCACAATGGGAAAGGAGTCTCTCGCCTATTTTTAGATTATAAGACAGGTATGAGAGTGGTATCGATCATCTAACCCTCTCTCCCGGAGGCAAATAAGCGTATTTCCCAAAATGTAAAACTTTTGTTTAAAGTCAGATCAGCCACTTAGGATGTACCAGGTGAATTAGACAGATGTGGTTTCTATTATTTGGGTATTGTGTTCAGTTCAGTGGCTCTGTTTGATTAACAAAGTTCACCAGAGTATTTTCCCCATGTTTGCACTTCCATCTCTCCTGCTGTCTCTGTGGATATCGAACAGCAGCTCTGTGTCGTCGAGTTGGTGATGCGCACACACACACACACACACACACACACACACACACACACACACACACACACACACACACAAGCCAGACATACTTGTCAAGTTTAATGAGCGCGGCCCATTCTCAGCTCTATTTCAGTCCTGTCCTGTGTGCTAATGACGGACCTCCTAGACCTCTCTCACTTCACACAGCAACCCACTGAGACGCGCCGTGATTCATCATCATGCCTGACTAACTAGCCAATTAAAATCTTCATCTAACTATCAGACGCCTGTCTCTTCTCGCTCTCTTTCTCTCGCTTTGTCAGGGTTGCACACACACACAAACACACACACACACACACACACACACACACACACACACACACAAACATGCACAAAGGCACTATTTTGGTAGTTGACAGGGAGACCCCCTTGACCTCACCTGTGCCAGGTGGGGTGGGCCTGCGGGTTCCTGTGGCAACATCCAAACTGGAGCTTCCTCCAGATTTACTGTAATGGGAAAAACAGGCATAAATGACTGTGTGCTGAAAGAAAGACAATAAGGTAGCTTTACAATTCATTGTGCTCATCATCTGCATCTTTTTACGAATTTCTACTGAACCGGTTGTTGATAAACTGATTTTACTTCATATTTAATCACGCAATTGTTAGGTTTCCCCCTGAAAGAGGACCCTGATCATCATAGTTTACAGTAAACAAGGTGCTATTGTGGTACTGGTACTAAAAAGTGTGGCACTGAGGAAAAACGTGAATGAGCAGCTAATAATGTGCAGAATTTCATCTACTGTAAGAGGGTTAAATTGTGTTAAAGTGGTACTGTCGCCTCAGAGCAAGAGGATTGCAAACCCATTCAGACTGGGTTTGGGGCCCTTCTGTGTGGAGTTAACTTGTTCTGTTTTCTCCAGGTTCTCCGGCTTCCTCCCATAGTCCAAAGATATGCAGGTTAATTGTTGACTCTAAATTACCCGTAGGTGTGAATGTGAGTGTGAATGGTTGTCTGTCTCTATGTCCCAGCCCTGTGATAGGCTGGCGACCTGCCCAGGGTGAACCCCGCTTTCGCCCAATATCAGCTCCAGCCCCCCACGACCTTGAATAGGATGAGTGGTTATAATGACTGGATGAATGAAAATAAACTAGGGCTGTCAAAACTGTAATGGCCATTTTCAAAGGGGTCCCTTGACCTCTGACCTCAAGATATGTGAATGAAAATGGGTTCTGTGGGTACCCACGAGTCTCCCCTGACTAGTAATATATATATATATATATACACAAATACAGTATATAATGTAGTAGCACTGTAGAGGAACAGAGGAACACAGTGAGTCACTGCAGTGCTTTTCAGGAAGTTTACATTTCCTGGTAGGCGTAGTATGACTCAGGTCTGACCTGTTTTAAAGAGCAGGGTTGTCCTTTGTGGATGCTGCTACTGTAGCTGCTAAGGTGTTTTCATGGTTACCTGGAGCTGAGTCGGTTTTGTCTCATCCTCTGTTCCTGCAGCTGACGGGTGTTCTCCAGTTTGACCGGGCTGGGGATGAAGCCCACCTCACAGCCCTCCTTCACCAGACGCCCGATCCACCAGTCATTGTTGTATTTCTGCATACAGACAGGCAACTGATGATATACCAGCATTTTACTGCTCATTCACATCAGCATGTATCACTATGCGTTGAATCAAAACCAGCCGTCAGCAAAAACGCATTGCCAATTACATTTAGAGCTAAACATATTTTGTTGTGGATTATGTTTGTCTTCGACGTATCACAAATAGTCAGCAGAAGGCTGCAGTATGTTAACAACATTGTATGTTGAGTGACCGTTGATGAACGTTACGTGGTAACGTAAAACGTAAAAATATACTGAAAGTTATGTGATATAATAACGAGTATAACGTGGAGTCTACGGACGGGTGGATGGGTCAAACTAACACCGGACTTTCTCCGAGGAGTCCTGTGTGAAAATGAAATTTTAAGCCAAACCATGATGTTTTTCATTATGTTTACCACTCGTTTTTTATTAAACCTTTGTTGATTTTTTTTTTTTAATTTACGTTAACAACAAGTTTAAAACTGTTTAAAACTTTGCTGATAACCGGGAGAAAATACCTCTCCTTCAATTCCTAATTGAAAACGAAGTGTAGTTGTATGGGAATGTAATTTTATAGGAGACTGAGGGCTGATCAGAACACATCCTCATCCAAACATAACTATATATATATATATATATATATATATATATATATATATATATATATATATATATATATATATATATATAAAATAAATACCGTATTTACACTTTTTTTATAATATAAAAGCTTGTTGCTAAAGCATTGCCACATTGTGAACCCAAGTACACATTTTTGCAAGATATTTTTATTGCTGTTTGTAAGCTAAAAAAAAGTATTTTATTATGAACCCTAGGTGACCAATATATATGTATTCAAAAAGTTAGAATGCTACTTTTATCAATTTACTTTTTTGTACGTTTTCTTTTTTTTTTCTTTTTTTTTACTTCTGCTTGCACTGCGGCTCTTCTTAGTGCTAACTCCCACTCATGGCCTGTAGGCTTTCAACAGGAGACACTGAGTTGCAATAAAACATGATCCCTCACTGGCTTCCCACCCACAATCACTGCCAACTGTTTGACTTTCCAAGACCCACTGTTGCTCTTTTTTTCCTACACCATCCAGGATCTTCAGTCTGTTTGCTACCCAAAATGATTTACATTTTGTTCAGGCTGAATTGGTACAATTTGTAATCCAGACAACTACTCTGTACATTTCTGTGTGAAAAGTAATACTTTTCAGTACTAAAATGTGCTGTATATTTAAGTGTGCGGGGAGTTCATACCTCTTTAATGTGCAAGAAGTCTTTGGCTTCGAAGGATATGGCCATGCCCTGCACAGGAACGTCATCACTGGGGCCGGGGTTGTAACCGACATTTGTCCGCACAGCAAAAGCCACCGGTTTGGTCTGGAGCAGTGATGGAAAAGACAGATATTAGTATACAGAAACAGAGTTCAGTGTCTTGATGCTAATGATGAGGTTTACCAATGTCAAAACACTCAATGCTGACAGGGCTGTCAAAGTTAAAGCAAAAGTAATTATAACAACACTAATTTCTTTAATGTGTCAATGCAACTTGCAATTTTTAGGTTGTAACAGACTCAGTATTAAAGATAGAGAGAAGATACTGGTATCATATGAAACTAGAAAACCAAGGGAATCAATTAGTACCTGGTCCCTTGACCTCTGACTTCAAGATATGTGAATGTAAATGGGTTCTCTGGGTACCCACGAGTCTCCCCTTTACAGACATGCCCACTTTATGATAATCACATGCAGTTTGGGGCAAGTCAGAGTCAAGTCAGCACACTGACACACTGACAGCTGTTGTTGTCTGTTAGGCTGCAGTTTTCCATGTTATGATTTGAGCATATTTTTATACTAAATGCAGAACCTGTGAGGGTTTCTGGACAATATTTGTCATTGTTTTGTGTTGTTAATTGATTTCCAATAATAAATACATACATTACATAATGCAGCATACAAATCTCCCTTTAAGGTACATTTTGAACAGATAAAAAATGTGCCTCTGAATCAATTGACAGCCCTACTATTAAACCTGCACTGTGCATGACAGGTGAAATAACGGATGCAACAGGTGATCTCTGACCTTCGCTTTCTCGAGCGTGGCGAGGGCCTGTCTGTCGGCCTCCTTCCTCAGAGCCTCGGGGTCCTCCTCCAGGGACACGTCCGAGTCTGATGGCCGGCTGGTGTAGGAGTCTGCAGAGCCCTGAAACGAGTTTACATAGAGATGACGAGGGGAAAAGGACAACATGTCTATGATGCAACCCTTACAGAGAGCAAAAACACGAGTTGTGAGTGAACTCAATGGTGTTTGAATATCTAAACAGATATTATTAATCTTTAGGCTTTCCAGTGTTCTCCTGTTCTTTTTATCTTGTTTCAAATTCACTTTTCTGGTCCTAAGAAGAACGACTGCAGCTCTTCCTTTGCAATTTCGTTGTGCTCAAAATGTCAAGACCGCCTTGAGAAGCGTAATGACACAAAAGGGGCCTTGGCCTTCATATTGCATGAAAGCTGACTCTGTGTAATTTGAGGTGGAGAGGATGCATAACAACGGGCCGACGTTTCCACTGCAGCTTCAGCGAGGCCAAAGCCTTTTTGCACAGGTACAACAGATTCGGTGTGTGGGTGTGTCAAGTAGAGACAGAAAGAGATAGAGAGAGAAAAAATGGCCTGAGGACTGTTTAAAATATTAGAGGATATAAATTTCTCATGAAGTGGCTACAGTTTCCAACACATCCACCACTCATACACAGTAACTCGACTCTCTCCTGCTGACCCTCATCCAGACACCCATACCACAATAAAAACCAGAGCCTCCTGTGAGCCTGTGGCGCCGGCCTACTGTACCGTTCAGCGGAGCGGCGCAGCGAGGGAGGCAGCCTCAACTTCTGGAGTGTTTGAGTGTTCAACTTATATAACAATCCCACTTATTCTCCTCTTGCTGTTTTTTTTTTTTTTTTTTTTTTCAGTTGACAGGCTGCCTGGCGTGTTGTAGGAGGTGCTGACAAGAATGTGGACAGCTGAATGTGCCAGGCAGAAGAAATGAGTCACTAGGTGTGGGCTTTTAAAATAGAGGTGAGAATGCGCAAAGATGACATACACCATATGTAATGATGATGAAAAATTCCCTGCACATGTGTAGTCAGACAACACAAGGCGTAATACCTCTGGACTAGAGATGCGTAATGTTTGAAATGTTTCGATATCTGTGCCAATATGATAACCAACGCATCTGTGCTGATACCAAAACAATACTATTTTTGATACCTTAGTTATGATGTGGGTATGTCCTTCACATATCTTGAGAACCATTCATCTGATCTACTTCACACTTCCTGGGTGTATTGCTGGGGACCCAAGGATGTGCAGCGTCAGATGTGGTACAACTGGTAGGATGGTGGTGCTATGACAATTAACTTTACATTTTGGCCTGCAACTTTTGCACCTTAAGTATCTATCTATCTTAAGAGTCTATCCATATAACGCCACAGCTATTTGCATCTGCACTGATTTGCTGCCATTTTTAACTGTGTCCAAGTAAGATTTTATGTTACTGCTTCTACAAATCAAGCAATTGTCACCAACTTTGGTACAAAACAACAGACCAAGCAGGTAAAAGTTGGATTTTTGATGAGGTTTTGTTTGAGTTAGCATTTTAGCACTTCTGGTGGGAGTCAATAGGTTTTTAGTTGGATGCCTGAAATAATATCTGTAGTTAATACACGCTTAAGAGATTCTAAAATGTTGTTCTACGACATAAGCTATATAAATAAATACCCCACTCATGAATTTTGAAGGTTGCTAACAAGTGGCTAAATGAGTCCACTAAAGATCATCACGCAGACTCGTCCACCTTCTTGTATACTTGCGTTCATTAACATTAGCTTTATACTTCTGCTGATTGCATTCACACTTCAAAAATCATAAAAGTTAACTTAATTTGTGGAGATTATCTTGGAAAACAAAACCTGTAAGTATCAAACTTTTGCCACAGAGCTTATTTGCAATAAATCAAAACCAATGGAAGAATCCCATTGGATTTTTGTGGAGGGAACCAGGGCGATTATAACTTCCTGGCCTACACCAATACGTCATCCCTGGAGCACTCTATAGCTGGCCCTCAAAGTTAGCGGTAATGATCAGTGGTATATAAAAATCTCAAATAAAACCTTAAATTAGATCACGATATATCTGATGACAGGATAAAAAAACATTCCTAAGAATCATAGCAAGCATTTGATGCAGTACTAAATCAGGGCAAGGGTACTGAGATTTGATACCCAGCCCTAGTCTGAACTCTTGGCTTCTTGCTGCCAACTTACTGTCATTTGAATTGTTTTGGACGCTGTTTCTTATTTTAAAGATGAAAAGATATGTGAGATGTCCCCAAGGCCTTGTGGTTAAGATGTACATGTAGATCATATAACAGCAACATCCTTGATTCGATTTTGGCGGGGGACCTTTGTTGCAGGTCATAACCCCCCCCCCCCCCAACAGCCTTTCCCTGTCTGTCACATAACAGTAAAATAATAAAAATAATAGAAATGTAAGAGTCCTCAGTGGCATTTCTCAAGAGAAACGACAAGTGTGCATGGAGGTCTAAATATATCCTGGTCATATGTTGAATAGTGAAGCGTCTGTGTGGTGTGTCACCGTGTTTGCATGTGCGTTTATGTGTGATTAATGCTCCTTTGATTGTATCTCTGTATGATTTCTAATGTTGATTCTAGCTCAGCCACCTGTCGCATCGAGGCGCTCTGTGACTTGGCAACAGCACACTACATGTAGACACTCCCTGTTGCCAAGGCGATGGCTAGCAACTCCTCGCGTCCTCAGGCATCCACAAAGCATCCCCACTTCCTGTTTCATTTACCCAAAGTGAAAACGCTTGTGGCGGCGCGCCTGCATCCCACTCAGGTAGGAGGAATAATCCAGTGAGCGGCATGCAGCATCTAATGAGGACAATAACAGCCGCTCCCACTTACCAGCTGTGAGTCATCCTCTAAACCTCTAAACAAGTGCATCTAAACACGGAGCACCGACTAAGTGAAGGTTAACAAACCTTGATGGGGAACCCACGGGAATGTTTTTAGAAAAAAATATGACGTCTGAAACAACCTGAGACCAAGCGGCTCACTACAACAGGTCGGTGATGCAGCAAAATGTAGAGTGAGAGAGAGTGGGAGGGATTACTCTTTGTGTTTGTGTGTGGACAAATGCTTGAGTCTGTGAGTCACTCATCCAGTTGATTCACGTCACACACAACTAGCGGAGGAAAAAAAAAAGACAGTCAGAAGAAGAGACAGAGAAGGATGGACGGATACATGCCCACAGACACGCAAGTCAATATTTTATATATAACACAAGGTGAATGAGGGGAGAGCCAAAATAGCGACTGATCAATAACCTTTCTGCACCCTTTCAGAAAGTGAACACATTTTCTCCACCTTCTCGTTTCCTTCTTCTTCTTCTTCTCTCATGTCATCGGGTTGTGTCTCTAATTTAGCTGCTTGCTTCACTTGACATACAGCTCCTGTTCAAAATAGCTACAGGCCACCTGATGGCGGAGCTGCCTTCCTATTGGCAGCGCCAGACTAGAGACCCCAGCAGTGTCATAGTAACCATCGCTGCAGCTTATTATTACAGGCAGCCAGCGAGAGCTGCATCTGGAATGAGACAGAAAGACGGTATAGATATCAAATCATAAATAAAATACCCTGAAGGGGAATCAGCGGTGGGGGAACTGCATAAAAGCTTTTCAACAGGTGATTTTCTCTTCAACAAACTACATCAAACAAAACATTATGGCCTATGGGGAGTTTATTTCAAGAGGTATTTTAACCAGAGGGTAACCTCCAGGTCTGAAAAGTAAAGTCAATGCCAAAGTGCCTTAAACTTGTATTCTTTCAATATCCAGCAGGGGGCGACTCCTCTGGTTGCAAACAGAAGTCTGACTGTATAGAGGTCTATGAGAAAATGATCCTACATCTCACTTGATTTATTACCTCAGTAAACATTGTAAACTTGAGTTTATGATCTCAATCACTAGTTTAAAGTCTTCTTCAATACAGCATGATGTTCATTCAGTAAATTATTGTCCCATTTAGAGTCAAATAGACCATAAAGCAGCTATGCTTTAGGGCGTGGCTACCTTGTGACAGGCTTTGTCTGGTCTAAGAGTTGTCCATGTTTTCATCTTACTTCTCTTACTTCATCTTTCAGCATTCAGTTGTATTTAGCTCAAACCCGGCGGCATGGGTGGGCACTTGTTATTTATCTCATCTGATCATTCCAATACATGGATATTTTCACAGCGACATGGCCACCTTGAATGAAGCTAAGTGGTGAGAGAGAGTGGTGTGAGAATGGTCGGCAGATACCGCTTTATTTCATGTATGTACCATCACAACGGCTTGTGCTGTATATCCACCGTCCTCGGTCTGAATGACGAATACAGACTTCCGCCGCCTTACTGGTGGGGAGAGCTATTTCATCTCACGCAGGAGCAGAATGAACACGCTAACTGGCCGTCGGCTGCAGTGTTTCCGGCGTGTCCAAATGAAAACTGTCGACCAACACAAAGGCAACGTGAGGCGACACATAAGTCGGCCTTCATCGCTGCTACTTCTTTGATGTCGGCTTTGTGTATCTGGGCCTGGAGATGGCCATGGCCAAAAACCAAGATGGCGACGGCCAAAATGCCAAACTTGTGGCTTCAAAACCATTGTCCACAAACCAATAGGTGACTTCATGGTGACTACATCCATTTTTTCTATATAGTCTATGGTTGGAAAAAGACAACCAAACTGAAACTTTTCTTCATCTAGTTGGTAAAATCCAAACTATACTGCACTGTCACACCACAGAAGGTTAAAACACAAGAGAGGTACAAGAGGAGAAGCTCAGTAATTATCCTGAAAATTAACCGACTGTTTCTTCTCCATTCTCTGCACGGTGGCTGCCACCGTGATGAATTTCCACCTCCTTAGCATTGATACTGAATAAATGGAGGGGGGAAAAAGAGAGCAACAGAGCGGAGGGGGGTAATGGAATAAGGAGTGAGGGCGGGCCAACGAGAGAGAGAGCGAGAGAGAGAGAGAGAGAGAGAGAGAGAGAGAGAGAGAGAGAGAGAGAGAGAGAGAGAGAGAGAGAGAGAGAGAGAGAGACTTTGAATAATGAGGTTTGAAAAGAGTCACCCTACAGCAGGGAAATTAGTTAACACTTTCTTCTGATGCAATGGCACCTTTGTAAATGGGTCCAAGAAAAAAGGGAGTTGGATGAAGTAAAGTGGATTTGCTTGTTGGGGTAGGCCTCCACATACAGCTACATAAAAATGATTATGGAAATACTGAACCAGAACTGGACTAGTTTCCTCCTTTTTAAGGTCTTTATACAACAAAGGAAATGATCAACTACTGTTCTTATGACAGATAACAGGGCAGAGGTCAAAGCTTTTAATCTGCTGCTGCATAAACAACAGCAACGTCCCAGCAGGTGCTGTCACACTTCACAATGTATGACTAAGAAGTGATTATCATCTGAGAGCTAGCACATGCTGCGAACCCCTGCCCTGATAATTAAACAGATAAAAACATATTCATACTTACATCAGATGATGTGATGATAGAAAAGGAAGGAAAGGCGAGAAAATTAAATATCCTTTTCCTATTTGCTTTATCTCTGAGTCTCCTCTGGTCCCTGTCATCAAATATTTCAGAGAAGAAGAACACAACATCTCATCTCAGACAACTGAGAGCCAACCAGAATGCATAATCAGTCCGGCTTCATGTGTATTCACGTCAGAGATTAGCTCAGCGAAGACAAGTAACAGAAATCTGGTGTAAAAGGGGAAATGCGTCTTGCTAAACAGACAGATGTACAAACTGAGGAATCACAGAGAACAGATTTCCTGTCAGATGCTCATGGCTGGTGGCTGTAAATGATCCTTATTTCTGTCACAGCCGAGTCATGGCGACCAGCTGGCCAGTGTGGAGATGACTGAAAAGATGATGAGTCATGGACTGCAGAAATCCCCATTTTCACAAACAAGCACAAGAGGGACTCCAATAACAAGTTGCTCCTTATATTACATTCAGTTAATCCCACTAAATTCAAAATACAACGACTGGTTGAAATCACAATATTTTTAGTTTTCAGGTGTTGCTTTCAGTCATGATAAGGGCCGAGTATTATTGAGTTGATCGATGCTCATTTTTTTAAATTATATTTTTAAATGTGTACAGCACTTTGGTCAACAATGTTGCTTTAAAGCGCTTTATAAATAAAGTTGTATTGTATTCTATTGTCATCGTACCAGTAATTTAATGTTAAGATTCTGGCCGAGGATGCAATGAACATGATATTTTTTTAGTTGATGCTGTGAACTTGTTTAGGTGGATACTCAGAAAGCAGTCAGGTTCAACAGTCACCGATATAGCTACAGATTTTTTTTCCCGATAATTAATAAATAATTTTTCATTTCTAAGCACAATTACCCAAAAGTTGTGGTTCCAGCTCCTTAAATGTGAGTATTTGCTAGTTTTCCTGGAAACTTGGAGACACTTTTTGTGACATTTTATAATTTATCGAGAACATCACTGATTAATCACTAACGAAAACAATAAATAATAAGTTGCATCCCTAATATCACGTGATGGTCACTGCAGCAAACTGTGATAAGTTGTTATATATAACTTAAACAACTAATTTTGTTTCATAAAAGCAGAAAAACAACAACAGCAAATTATAATCAGACAATCACTACTGCTGATTACTTGATTGATCAATAGTCAATCAATCAACTCTTCAGAGACTTCCTCTTCACCCAGGCTTTTAATAACTGAAGTTGTCTGGCTGTATTTGCTTTTTCTGTGCTTGTGTATAGTTGCTTTGTTTTGTTTTGTCTCCCTACCTCCATATAAAGTGTTGTATTAATGCAAGTTATTATTATTATTATTATAATTACTAATAGTAGCAATTATTTTGCTTATTGATTGTTCAAGGCAGTTTGTCAAACAGAAATGCAGATGATTACAGCTTTTCAACTGTAAAGATTTATTTTTTTTCTGTTTTATCTCCTATGAAAATGAATATCTTTGGGTTTTCAGCTGTTAGGTGAAGTAATTTAAAAACCTTATCCTATCACCTTAACCTTAACCTATCACCTTGGACTCTGGGAATTTCCCAGTTATGGATATTTTCAAGTCTTTTCTAATGCTTTATGGACGAAGGGTTAGTCAAAAAACAACTGACAGATTAAATTAATCAATAATTTTAACAACCGCTATTTGCAGCCCTATTTATCCACTTAAAATAAAATTGAATTAGCCTTAAATTAGGGCTGCAACTAGTGATTATTTTCATTGATTATTGATGATTCGATTAATCAGTTGACTTACTTTTTTGATTAATCGATAAGTTGTTGTCAAAAAAACGGTGAAAAAAGTCAATCAGTGTTTCCCAAAAATATCTTGTTTTGTCTACAACTCAAAGATATTCAGTTTTTGTCATAGAGGAGTAAAAAAACTCAAAATATTCACATGTAAGAAGCTGAGTCAGAAAATTTTTTACTTTTTTAAATTATCAAAATAATTGATTTATTTACTAGTTGACAGCTAACTGATTAATCATTGCAGCTCTAGATGTAAATTAGAGCCTTTTATGTGCTCTCTGCCTCAAAACCTGACAGATTAAGTGACATGAGGGATTCAAAAATCAAAAGAAACATCACTGGTAGTACAGGTAAAGAATTACGTGCCATTATTTTGTAACAAACGATGAACAAATTAATTCAATTAATTCAAGATGACGTCCTCAAATGTCTTGTTTTGTCCACAACTTAAAGATATTCAGTTTACTGTCATAGAGGAGTAAAGAAACCAGAAAATATTCACATTTAAGAAGCTGGAATCAGAAAAATTTGACATTTTGTTTCTTTCTCTTCTTTCTCAAGCCGATAATTAATTATCAAAATAGTTGGCGATTAATTTAACAGTTGAAAAGTAATTAGTTAATTGTACCTTAAATGCAATAACTGCAAAAACAACAGAGAGGCAACAAGAGATAATATTCTGAAGAAGCACAAACAAGTGGAACAAGAAGCTAAATGAAGGTCCAGTGTGGGACGGGGAACAGCAGTGACAGAAGCCCCCTGAAATGGCCACGGTGCTGGGCAGCAGACTCAACCGGTGGGACTGGAAGTCTAATTAAAAACACAGCGCCTTTCCAGCAGCTGTGGCCCGGCCCAAAATGGAATCACACTCAGAGGAGCGAAGAAAGCCGCAGACCAGGAGCTACAGAGCTATCAGGACACGGGCGGTAAGTTATATTCTCCTCCTGTCATATCTCAGCGCGTCTGCTGAACTTTCAAAACTCAATCCACACGCTCGCAGAAAAACTCACACATAAAACTGCTTCCGGTACGGTCGGACGCAGCAAAAAAAGCTTATCCAGAATCTTCTTACCATGACGGGCCTTTGAATCCTCTCAGTCCTCTCCATACCTCGTTTGCCACGCTCGCCACACCACGGCAAACCAAGGGGGCAACGCCGGAGTCCACAGACAGAGTTATGTCTGTGTGTGTGTGTGTGTGTGTGTGTGTGTGTGTGTGTGTGTGTGTGTGTGTGGAGAGAGAGAGATAGTGGTAACTAGTGACTGTCTGTTAGCTTGACAAGTGCAGAAGTGTACATGTGTGTGTTTGTGTGTGTGTGTGTGTGATAGGAGAGAGAGCCAGAAAATGTGTGAATCTAAGAGAGCGCTCTCTTAACCTCCAACCCCTTCACACACACACACACGCACACACACACACGCCCACCCCCCACCTCCACAACCCAGAGGAACGTGAACCTTGTGTAGAGGAAGGGAGCCGGAGCTGGCCGGGGGTCGGGTTGCAGGACTTGTGCTACATTTGCAAACTGGGGAAATATATTTAGCCCTGGCCGGGGCAGAAACAGGGACATGAACGCAGCGAGACCCAGAAGGAGGCTTGGTATGCAGCCGTCAGCCATTCAATGCCCTGACTGACGTGGGAGAGGGCTGGGGCAGTGCCCAGGGAAACCCCCCTCCCCTCTCTCTCTCTCTCTGCTTCATTCCTCTCAGACCTGAGCTCATTCTTCCCAACCTCTCTCTAACATAGGAGGGCATGTTGGTGTTGATCTCTCAATTTGTTTCGATTTAGACTCACAAAGTCCAGAATCAGTCCTGTTCTTGATGACTCGGTTACATCAGAAACCAGCGCCGCATAAACCGTTTCTCAGGATTTATTTTGTGAACTTAAATTTCTTCTACATTCGACAAGTCAGGTGTGTCTCCACTTCCTCCCACTGCAGGGAAGTGAAGCTAAAATATCCTGGATACGGGAGCTGCCATCTTGAAATTTTGACATCATTTGCATGGATGTATAAAGAGAACTGGACACAGTGTCGGAGGTGGGACTCCGTTCGTTCCTATGAAAGTTGAACAGTGGTGCACGATGCCAAAATGTCTCAGCTTCTTCTGGTGATCTTCTGCATCCATTGATCCTGTAGAGCAGGCGCGGTAGCGTTCACTCAATCACGTAGCTCCGTCACGCGGTCATAGCCGTTACTCTGTCTCAGGTCTGGGCCTCATTCACATGAACGGAGGAAGGAAAATGGCTCTGAGTTACAGATGTCTCTTTCCCAATGTAAGTCTATGGGAAAAAAGTCCAATGGCATCATGTGGTGGAGTTGTAGTACCACCGTTTGACCACTAAGAAAATTGGGATCAACAATGGCGATCTTCCTGGGGGCTTGGCCATTTGGAACCAGAGTCTGGACTAACCTGTGTTACACAGTGTTACACATTTTTTTTTTTTTTTTTTTTTACAGAAATAAAACCCATTCAGTTCATTTTGCCGAATCAGTGGCGTGTAATTAGTACATAGTTGGACAATGGACGCTACAAACTGAGAGTGAATGCCTCTAAACCAGGAGTCAGATTTCACACACGCCGGACAAGAGAGAGCTGACAGACAAGAAAATGTGAAGCGAAAAGCAAAAGCACCTATTTGGCAATATTTCCTATTTAAAGCTAACACACTACGCGCTACATTTATTGACCGTCATCTTCTCTTGTAAAATGTCCGGTGTGATTGGTAACACCTGTGTGGTCGCAAGTTTATTAACCAGTGGGAAAATTTCCTCACCGAAAACTGCCTATATCTATAATTTTTAGGCCTACACGTCAGCACAAGATGCTTCAACTAAATATCCATTTTAATCATCACTTAGAGCACAAACAGGGTTGAAACTGAAAGTCTGTTTACTAATTCATCTGTACTGTTTGTGTTGTGATATCTGCAAACAGCTGGCTAGACAGCGGTAGCTACCCAGCAGGGACAGACTGAATAAAGTATAATCCAAAGACTATTCACTTCCACGGCTGCACAGCCAGAGATAATATCTCCTCAACAAACACAAACCGAGAGCTCAGATCAGTCTGTTTTCAGTCTATGCCTCTCGTATTTATGTACATAGCCAGTGAGCTAACCCTCCCATGTCAAGACAGTCCTGTAAACTGTGGCGGTTCTGTATAGACCGTAACCATTCACGTCACACTTTACGAGACTGTCGCCACTCAAGGTGGCTAATACAGCCAGCTATCAGTTAAAATAACCTTTTTGAATGACTTGATTTCCACAGAGTGGACATTCTACACATCATGCAGCCCTAACTGAACCACTTACAACAGACCCCTGTCAACACATAACATTTAGCACAGCTCTACACACTTTTACTCAGAAATAAAAGCACAACGATTAGTCGACTAACTGACTAGCCGATCAGCAGAAAAATAATCACCATCTGTTTTCATGCAAAAATGTTTTCTCTATTTTATATCATCTTGAACTGAATTTCTTTGAGTTTTGGACAAAACAAGACATTTAAAGACATCGCCTTGGACATTTTTCAGTATTTCAGACATTTTAATTATCAATCAATTAATCTAGAAAATAATCAGCAGACTAATCTATAATGAAAATAATCATTCGATGCAGATGAAATGAAAGATGAAAGAAACAAAGAACAATATCAGGATTTTTAGAATCAATACCGGATTGATTAATATTTTTTCTCATGACCAGGGATCAACAGGTCTACATATCTACCAACTATATGCTGCATTCCATCCCAAATGGTCAGCTACTAATACTTAATCACAACCATACATTTACTTCTTGTACACTGATTACAAAATACATATACTATGTAAATTAGCATCTTGTGTGGAATTAGGACAAATAAGAAGGCTAAATGAGGGAGGTGTGCTGGCAGATAGGTGTGGTTGGAGTTGGGGGCCCAGTGTGTCCACTAGAGGGCGACCTCTGACATGATGACAGGGTCCTTCTCCATGACTACACACCTGACTGCCTCCTCCTCTCTTATATTAGCAGGCGATGACAACGCAGTCAGCACAGGTGAATAAATGGAGAGCTGCTGGCAGACACACCAGTCGGGTCCTCGTGCCGCCAGACGCAGCAGCACCTGGGGCTCTGTTGGGATTCAGGACTGACAGAAGGGCCGCTCGTCTCTTTTCGGCATCTAAACCCTCCAGACATTTCACATATGGCAGCAATGCCAAGATAAGATGGGGAAAATTATGTTTCTTAAGGACTTTAAATTTATGCAAAAATGTAGGTGTTTTTTATATAAGAATGGAAACATCTTGTAAATTACACCACTCAGTATCTATTCTATATCTATTTAACTTAACTGCTTGAGCCTTTAGTAGATTTCTGTAGGGAGTGATGGGGACCAACATGCAACAAAGATCTCCAGTCTGATTTCAATTCTTCACAAATGCAATTTGCAAGCACTGCTCACATGCAGATGGCAAATGGTTGCAGTTTCACAAATGATTTCCACTCCCAAGTTGCTGTTAAATGACTGCTGCATGCTCATGCATGGATTGCAAATACGCTTTGATTATTCAAGATCACAGGTTGTGTGTTGCAAATCGGGTGAAAAGGGGCACCAGGAGGTTGCAGATTATAGTTGGTAGTTGGCACCTTAATTAATAGGAAAACGATTGCGCAAACAGACTTAGATTGATTAAGAGTTTTAAATTGAGCTGTTATTTGCTGTGTCTTGATTTCGAGGCTCAACCATCCACATTTTCGAGTTGATGTGTGAAAATGGTCAAAAATCGTCATTTCAAAGACTCCTCGGACATGGACAGAGAAACTAAGCATTTCTTTTGCTCAAATTAAGAGTGCATATATCCTTTTCTACATATTTATTATCACAAACGATCTCATTACACATTTTGCGACACGATATATTGCGCTTTATTACCTTTTTTTTTCAACAGCAAATTATGCAGTTTTATCCAATAAGATACAGCTGTTACTCTATTCATCTCGCAGCTTTCATTTACATATCTTGAGTTCAGAGGTCAAGGGGCCCCTTTGAAAATGGTCATGGCAGTTTTTTCTTGCCAAAATTTAGCAGAACATGAGTGTTTTTCCTGATAAACTAACATGACAAATCAATCAACATGACCAATGGATTTCTTAGGCTCTCTAGTTTCATGTGACACCTGTATCTTCATTCTAGCTTTAAAACTGAGCGCGCTACAACCTCTGACAGACAAACGGCTGTCAAATTGTTCAAAGGTTAATAGTTTATATAACAAAAGATTGACACTTGACATTTTTGTATCGATACAATATTACCGCACTGGTAAATTATTTAACAGAACAAGCTAAGAGAACAATAACTATAGGTTGGAAAAATGTGAACAAACCTACTATGAATCAATATATTAAGAATCTATCATCATGTATTGCTATGGAAACTAACATACTTTACTAAAGGAAAGCTAGTAGTTTTGAAGATATGTGGGGGAGATTTATGGGGTTTTTGAAACTAAATGTTGGTGATAATCAATAAATGTTCGATATTATAGAACTGGAGTAGCCCATGTCTCCATCAATCATTCTTTGCACTGTAATTTCTGTAACTTTTGTATATTTACCTCTGTTTCAGTTACCGTTATCTTTACTTACCTCTTCATTTGATTGTGGACTGTGCTTGTTGCCAAGACTGACCAATTTATTTGGATATAATGTATGTTATAAGTGAAAACCCCAAATAAATGTACTGTTAAAAAAACCCCAAAACATTTAATGGAGTGTTGAAGTTATTCTTGAAATATCATGTGACTGTTTTTATCAGAAAATGGTGGTTATAAATCTGCTGCACGGTCTAATTGCAGCTTGTTTATTTGTTCATAATATGAGCCTGAATATATTGTTGATTACAGGGCATAACAGAGAATTGAGTATTATTATTATTTAAGTTTGACTCATATTCTCTTCTTATCCATTATGTTTTGGTAGTGTTGAAGAGAAATGTTGCATCTTGTAATATAAACGTGGGCATCAAGGAGGTAACTAGTTTTAGTCTTAATAAAGCCTTCTATAAGACCCTCATTGCTGGTTCTCGCTGAAGCCACTGAACTGGGACACAGCTGTTAAGTGTTCATCATGACAACACCTCTGATTTGATGATTGATGTTATGATGCTGCACTGTGATTATGTGTGTGTTCTAGTTTTTAAGAATAAAACACGCTACAGATTCAATTTACAAGCCGGCAAATATAACATTTGAAGTAAAAAACATTTTGTTCACCACATACTCCTGGAAGCATACATCATGTTACCTATTGTACACAGCGGCAGCAGCAGACAGTCTCTGATGGAAGACGGAGTGTGTGCTGTTGTTGAACTCGACACACAAACCAGCGCTGCACAAACACGTAGGCTGCACCCACACACACACACACATACACACATATACATGCACACACGCAACACGCACGCAGGCACGCACAAACCCATCTAAACATCCTCTCCTTCGTCTCTCCATCCCACTGTGCCTGCACACGGACGGAGATTCAGTGGCCCGGTTGCCATGGAAACCGGGCCGAGTGTACCAGCTACCGTTGGCAGATTGTGGCTCTCGTGTCTTTGTGTGTGTGCGGCGAGTGAGCCTGCTCCCGCGTAGGTGTGTGTGAGACTGTAAAGCCTATACGGGGCTCTGCTTTGAGTTGTTCACGGAGGCTAAAAAAAGGCTATATGGACAAAAAACCTATAGGGCGTCTGTGTGCTTCTTTTTCTGTGATTAAAGACGATTTTCAAAATCTTAACATGGTTTCATAAATTGGGTAGAAACACTGGGAATTTTTGGTTTATTTGCAGCATTTGCACTCTGCTCCTTCGACTGCTAGCCTTGATGAGTGAAATGCTGCGCAACAGCATGAGACGGGAGGACATTTATCTGAGGAAGTGTTAAATCATCCTTACTACGGCAGGTAATGAGTTCCTTATACAGTGTGAGCGATTACGCTGAACCTGCTGAACCTGCAGGCCCTGGTGCACATGGTCCTTCAGCAAGAGTTAATCAAGGACGAGGCAGTGGGAAGGGTGATATTTGTAGGCATGGATGCAGCTAACCTTTAGAAACCACAGGAGTTCAGCTCCCTGTGTTAACCAACAGCGTATTTTTTGTTTTCTAAAGAAACACCGGTACTGAACAGGTAAATGTCATTCAGCACGAGGGCAAATCATTTCCTCTCGAAAATGAAGAGGTCAGACGGAAAAGGAGGACTCATTTAGCTGCCACGCGGAGTGGCTTTGAGAAATGTCATGTCCAGACCGGTCGCGAGCATCTGAATGCTTTAACCCCGCCTCCTGGAGGAGAGGAAGTGTTCCTGTCTGATGAAGAGAGGGTTCTTGACCCGTTCTTAGCCAGACAATTGACAGGATCAATGCATCTACACCTACGAACCAGGGTGGATTCAGTGTCGGGGTGAGTCTCAGCACCTGGGGACTAATAATTACCATCAGAGCCCCGGAGGAATCTCCGCTGATGTCTCTCGGCTCCAACTCCATGACAATGAAGCTGAGGAGCTGTAGTCACAGGGGTTTTACTGTTGTTACCAGAGATGTTATCAAAGTCATTTCAGTGTGTGAGAGACAGTACAGTATGTGGGATGTGTGTGACAAACACACAGGTGAAGAGAGAGAGATACGCCTTTCAAGAAAAGAAGACTCAGACAGGAAAATAAAGGGTTTTCACGGTGGAAAGAAGTGCGACGTGGCAGATGAACTGGGCTGACAACTGATGTGATAATAACATTTAGCAGCCAACAGTGAGTGGGACAAACAAAACGCCTTAAACTCTACAGAGGGATCAGGTTTCCTCTCATCATGGGTGCCAGAAAGTATTATTTTTAAAGATTATACTTGTTCCTTCAGCCTCTTATGTGCATGCTTCAGACTTTCTGCATTTCACTTTGGGCTTTATTAGGGCTGCACACAAAAGCACCACTTTAAATCTTGTGTTTACCAGCGATGTGCTCATAAATTTCTTGAAAATAAGTCATTCAGCATGAACAAATCATGAAACTGACTAATCGACTAAAGAAATCTTAGTCAGCTAAAACCAAAAGGACCAATTAGTCCACTAATCGGCTAAGAGGGGGCAGCCCTAGAATTATAAACCTCATAATTGTTTGATAATCATTATATTTGCTCTTGGAAGTGAGCTTGGTTACATCACATCAGTGACATACTCTACATACTAGTTTCTCTTGCAGGAGATTTTACTGTTGGCACAAATAATAATGGAAATTACACAGAAAAAAATGCTAATTCTCCAGAAACATTAAAATCTGACTTGGGCTATGCTCCAAATTACATATTTTGTCTTTTTACTTTTACATACATACATATTTACATAGCCTTGACCTTTGACCCTCTTGCTCATATATGTGCAGTGCAGAGGATTGTGGGTCAGGATAGCCAGAAAAGCATGCTGGCTGCAAAATGTGACCAGATGTAACCTCTATTATTACTGGGACATACTAAAATTTTGGGAATCTTGTTCCAGTAAACAGTCATGGTCATCATATATTGTTATTAGCTTCAATAAAATAATTGACTGTAGGTTTTAAAAGATTAATAGATTACTTGTTCGGTCTAAAAAATTCACAAAATTAAAAAGACAGAGATTCAAATGGCGTCTTTTGCCCAAAACACAAGTGCAGTAGAAACCGCTTACAGTGATCAATAAGCTTAACACAAAATCATTCCTATACAAATGCTGTTTAAATAATTCATAGTAATTATTTTTGGGGGCGGCAGTAGCTCAGTCTGTAGGGAGTTGGCTTGGGAACCGGAGGGTCACCGGTTCAAGTCCCGCCATGGACCAAGAACTGAGTGTGAACTGGTAGCTGGAGAGGTGCCAGTTTACCTCTTGGGCACTGCCGAGGTGCCCCTGAGCAAGGCACCAAACCCCCAACTGCTCGGGGCGCTTGTCAGGAGCAGCCCCATCACTCCGACATCTCTCCATTGTTGCATGTTTGCATGTGTGTGTTCGGGTCTGCATGTACCGTGTATAAGTTAACAACAGAGTGAAAAAATTGAATTTCCCCTCGTGGGACTAATAAAGGACTATCTTCTTCTTCTTCTTCTTAATAGTAGTCTACTTACAGTGTTTATTTTGGTTCTACTACTGCTACTGGTACATGAAAACATATGGGAAAAAAATCTATTTTATTTTTATGTTATAGACATTGATTCGATTTATTTTCAGGCCTGTTAAAACTTTATCAATGCACTGAAAACAACACCAAGCCGTGGCTTAGTAACCTATTTGCACTACTATTACTATATTTGTAAACGGCACATGGCCTAATTATTATTTGAGCTACAGTAAACTATATTTTGTACTTGAGTACTGAAGTGTTTCATAGTGTATTTGAATTCTACACAGTACATTAAGTTAATTTGTAAATTGAAAATTGTTAAAAATAAAATAATAAAATTCAATGAAAAGAGAAGCTGTCTGTTTCATTACTTTATATTAATGCAATAAATATAAAAATGTCAATTTGATGATATTCTGTATGATAAATAATAATCATCCACTCCCACTGTATATTCAATCTATTTATAATTTTTTAAATGATCTTAAACAGAGAAAAGCATTTTGAGAAGCTGGAAATATCAAACGTTTTTGACATTTATTGCTTGATAGATTACTTAAAAGATGAATCAATTGTCAAAATGATCAAAGATTACTTTTATATCGTTTGACTGATCTATTAATCATCTAATCGTTTCAGCCTGACTGCAAAGACTCATTTATTTTACATTATGTATAAAGTGTAAAAGTTGGATTTAAGAGAAAATTAAAAAAAGTCAAAAACAATAATGAAGCTACTAGCTGTGTGGAGCCGCTTAAGTCCCAGCATTAAAAGACCTCACTTTGACTCCATTAAACTTTCATATGATTCTTCATTAAATAAAAGGAAGCTGAGGCTCAGTCGAGCTCCTGGATTAACGGTCCGGAGGAAGGATTAAGTGTGAAATGTTACCTGTCGGACGAAGCTGTTAGAGGTGGTGTCAGAGGAGGTGCTTCCGTCTGAGCGCTTAAACCGGCTCTTCCTCTTGCCGTACTTTCCCTGGACACGGAGAGGTTGGAGGGCAGGGGAGAGAGAAAAAAAAAACACAAAAAGTTTAATTGAGTTGCTCTATAATAACTTATCTTGGCATATAAAAGCTTCTGAATATGATCAGGCAGTCAGATGGAAGCAGAGATAAAGCAGCTCGAGTCCCAGACTGAGGAGGAAGTGGATCAGAGAGTACATGTGTCCTCAGCGTCCACCAACAGCCGACATTACTCGTCATTTTTCATGTTCTGATGCAAACTGGGACATTGTAATCTGATTGGCAGACCCCTGGCTAATGGCCTATCCGGGTTGGGCAGAGACCACGCATTACATTATGAGCCCACCCTGCCCAAATCGCCATGGTTACACAATGCCGACTAATCACATTTGTTGGAGGCTCATCAGGAGACTGGCTGCGTTGTTCTGTCAGTGTTCGATAAAAAGAGAGCTGCTGGTTAAGATAATTAGAAATAAACATGCAGTGTTAACATACAGAGCGTGTACGTGTTACTGCATTAACAGAGCACATTTAATACCCACTATGAGC
Source organism: Pterois miles (assembly GCA_947000775.1). Classification (NCBI taxonomy): domain Eukaryota; kingdom Metazoa; phylum Chordata; class Actinopteri; order Perciformes; family Scorpaenidae; genus Pterois; species Pterois miles. The sequence goes on along the minus strand of CAMQGK010000567.1, from coordinate 17,810,892 downwards.
CCTTACACACCTCTGTGTTTAAGCCTCTCCCACAGCTTATCCATGGGGGGTATAGCTCAGTGGTAGAGCATTTGACTGCAGATCAAGAGGTCTCCGGTTCAAATCCGGATGCCCCCTCTTTTTCTGTCACATCTCAAGAAGCTATAAACAGTACAGACTTAAACAACCATGTCAGGGTAGTCATGTTATATATATATATATATGTTTCCTTCCACACCACCACATTTTCATTATTGACAATTCTGTTGACTTTGTTCTTGAGAAATTGGTTAATTCTTTACATTTATCAGTCATTAAAATGTAAGAAAATAGTAAAAATTCACCATTGCAGTTGACAAACTACAAGGTGATATCTTCACATTGTTTTGTCCATCAATTTATAGCGATAGAAATGAGAAAAGAAGAGCAAAGAAGTGGCAAAGCCAGAACATACTTCACATTTTCTCTTGATAAATTAATACTTGATGATTAAAATTGTTGATGATGATGATGATTTTTTGTCAATCAACTATTCAATTAATTGTTTCAGCCCTGGTTTTATTTTATTTCCAACCCGGCCTCACTCCCAACCCGTCAAGTATCGCAGCTTAGTCAGCGCCCCTCTGTGTCTGATACCAACACACCGAGGTACCCTTCAGCGTCTATATAAGACACTCTGGGCTTTTAACTAACTCCAGTGTAAACCCATCCACGTCATTACTAGATGGTGAGCAACTGTTGGATGTTAAATAGCAAGAAATACTCCACTGGGGATGGACGAGTCAAATAAACACAGCTGTTCAGGTCCCATGTGAAACCAAGTCAATGGTGACTTATTTTACTGTTTTGTTTCGTAACTTAAGTCAGTTACATAACAAGTGTTGTTATTTTACGTACGGTTTTGCAGAGAAACATAGTCATGGTTTTCTGTAACCAAACTCTATTTCCACCAGTATTCAGTCACCCAGTACTACTGACATGGAGAGAAATAAATGGCTGCCTGAAAGGTAAGAAACATCTCTTTGCAGAGATGCTTTGGTAAACATGATTCATATGAACTGTTTGGTGTCTCTCTTCATCCACAACTGTTCATACTCACACACACTTTTGGCAAACCAACCAGCCCACTCGTCCTCTCTAATCTGCACACATCCTGTATGTAAACACTGAATATTACCAAGCAGCAGCTGCTTCAAACCTGTCCACATGTCTGTATATTTCTGTTCCTGAATCAGCAGGAGAGCTCCAGTGACACGATAACGACCCGCCAACAGTCATCCCTCCTCGACTCAGTGTTTTGTTGTCACTGTCACATCAACAGGGCAGGCCGAGGCCCTGAGACGACTGACGCCGCCCCGCCTGCCTTCAAACAAGCATTCACTGTTACACCAGCCCCAACCGGTGTAAACATAAAAACACATCAGGGGCCGAGAGGTTGGAAACCTGTCAACCTGTGTTAACGGATAAAAAAGAAAAATATGTTATACGCTCCACCCCAGAAATGGAGTTCAGGAGTTCGTTTCAACTTATTTTAAACCCCATAGCGTAAAAATTTTAGGCTCCTTTGAGATGAAAGGTGCCTCGTTCGGAAAGTAGACGAGATCCGGCGGCAGCAGCAGGGAGCGGTGACAAAAAGCTTCGGTCAAGTCGGACAGTTTCCAGCAGCCTTCAAAGAATTTACAGGAAGTCACAGGAAAGGTTGCATCCTGTTAGATCTGAGTTTACAGACCATGTTAGGATTTACTTACATAGAAATGTGCATGTATGTATGTCTGCCTTGTAATGAGCACTCATTTGATAACTGCTATATGAATAACCTTCATTATTATAGTAATTAATACTATTATTATTGAGCACGTAAGATATGTTTAACAGATGAAACTTTCATTGCACAACATGAGACAAATATCCTACAGTCTAGCGTTAAATATTACAATTACACAGGAAGTAAGGACTTTCTACAATATGTGGTGTTTGCTGTCACAACTAAGAGCCAATCATCTCCTTGATCAAGTGACAACCAGGTGTTTCCCATCATGCCCTGGGTCTAGCAGTTGTTGGAGAGCAACTGCAGTACCTGGCTCTAAAAAGCCCCGAGCTGCCTTGATCTCAGGAGTTTATCGTCACCCACGTGTGCATGACGTCACAGCAAGTCGAGATCAAGTTGGACACAAATCTAACTGGTATGCATTACGTTGCTATCGCCGGTGAATCCTCCAATTACCCCCTCAGCCCCTTATAGTCCAATTATAGTACATTTTGCTCAGTGTAGTCCTTCCTCCTCTTCATACTGGTCATCAAGAGATCACCCCCTAATGTGCTTTCAATGCAAGTGATGAGGAACAAAATGTAATCTGTTGATTATTAGAAAGTAAAGAAACCAGAAAATATGCACATTTAAGAAGCTGACATCAGAAAATTTGACTTTATTTCTTTAAAAAATCCTCAAACTAATTAATTGATTATCAAAATAGTTAGTGATTCATAATTGCCAGTTGTTGCAGGTCTATGGCCAAGAATGCTACGTCACTGAGTCATTGTTGACGTGTTGCTCAAGCACGCATTGATGTCGCATTAGGGATGTTAATAATTAACCATTTAAATGATAACTGACATTAAGTATTTTAACTGATTAACACTATTGGTTAAACGGTTAAAAGAAATATTAATAATTCAGTAAAAAATGGAGGTTAATTCCGGTTAATGTTAAATAATAACGAGGGTTGGTTATCGGTTACGAAACTTTCAAAATTAGCGTCCGTACGTAGCATGTTGTTATGCAGCACTGAGGACTAGCTAACGGCATTATTTTTTAGCTGGAACAGAGCAGGGTGAAACAAAAACACGACTGGTTGACACTTCACCACATCGATGGAGAGCTGAAAAAGACCAGCTCAGCTTTATTTGTGCCCTCACACTGTGACAGATGTCGGGTTTCTAGCGTCAGACTACTTCCATTAAAAATGACTTGTTGCTCCGTCGCTCATGGTGTAAACACAGTTTGTCTCTCCATTGCAGCTCAACAGGTAAACACAAAGAGGGTATTTTATACAAAAAAGACAAGACTGCTGAAGCTTCCTTTAAGCTTAAGATAAACAAAACAATGAACAGCGGATTTTGTCCCCATTTCTTATTTTGAAGGTGCAGTAGAAAGAGATCTTTTCATGTCAGGTATGATTATAGCAATCAAAGTCTCTCTCAAACAAGAACCTGACTTGAAAAACTGCAAACTATCCTTTAAGAATGCAGTCAAAATGTAAAGATTACATTTACGCCTGGCTGAGATCTGATCACATGTGAAGCAGACATCCTCCTCCTCAGGTCACTCTGATCGCAATCCCCTCTGCAGCAGATCCAGATAAGACACTCAGATACAAGTCTCTGGTGTAAACGGGGTCTTACTCACCATCTTTATTGCTGCTATCTGAGGGTGCAACACGACCAAGCATCCAAACAGGTTGTAAACAAATCCCCAGTTCAGCTATATAACCAAATTATTTAGAAGCGAAAACGAAGATGAACACACTGCAGTTACAAAGCTACTATCAACACAGCAGTGTATGTAAAATGGACGTTGGCTCAAAGCAGCAAAACCTGAAGGTTGACAATGGACAGTTTCAGTAATCATTTTTATGTTCACCTCAGATTTAATTTGCAAATAAGCGGCTCAGATAACATGATTACACTGTGGATGTTTGCTCTGCTGGAGATGTTGCCGTGACACCAGATATCTCGGAAATTAAGCTGCTATATTAAAATGTTTTTGCTACAGATAAGAGACAATAGCTAAATCACTAAAATAAGTCCTATGTTGTTAGAAAATTAGTTTCTTTTAAGGATGTTCTGATGCCACAAATTCATAATTGCCTTAACATGATGTGTGTGGGTGTAGGTGTGTGTGTGTGTTTAGAGGGGTCTGTACGATCGGAGCCATGATGGGGTGAGTTCCTGTCAGCAAAGGGCAGGGAAATGCCAGAGGAAGTAGGGAGGGGAGGCTTCCTGTTGGTAAACATCCTCCCAGATTAAGTGTATAATTAAAAGGGTGTTGTGTGTGTGTTAGCAGGGGGCTTTAAACTGGAACAAAGGGAGCGTGGATGGTGAAGGGTGGTAGGATGGAGGGTGGCGGGGCGCACAGTATCACAACTATAAAATATAGAGCCGTTCCGATACCATACAAAACTGGAAATGCACCTGTTTCTGCCCAAAAGTCAGTATCCGGTATCAGCGAGTATGCCAGTCTGTGCACCAATCTGACACCATAATTTAGCAACCCAGAAAAAAAAAATGCTCGTATCACCAAAAATCAATTTTTCTTCACTGCTCCAAAACTGTAGCCTTCACTGTGCTGTCGCCCTGGATGTATCATGGCTGCCACTGGAGACCACTGTTTTAGAGCAACAAAGAAGAACTGATTGTAGGTCAACACAGTTGTGAAATAGTAGGTGTAGCCAAGAAAACTACTTTGTTAGGTTTAGGAAAAGATCGTGGTTTGGGTTAAAATAATATCTTAAGTTCGGAAGTTACATGACGAATAAATCAACTTTGACTTCTGGTTTCACACAAGACACAAACACCAGTCTCTTTTTTTCCACCTCGACCTCCTCCTTACACGACGTTTGCCGCCTAATACGTCCCGGTTCACAACTAGGTGGATTACATACGAACAGATACATGTTGACCATCACACACACACAAAAAAAATCATATTTGTGTACATGTAGTACATGAAATTGCTGTACAACTGGGCTGTGCAGGTTGTTTGTCACAGCTGTTAAGTAATAATAATATCCATAGTTTTTTTTTTTTTTCATCACGCTGGTATTAGATCAGTACTCGTCATCGGCCAGTATCACAAGTTCAGGTATTGGAATCAGTATCGGGAAGGGAAAATGGTATCAGAACATGTCTGGTAAATTATAAACCACATTAAACTCTCACCCTGAACGCTTCATACATTACTCCGCTCACAGAGATCCACACTAATCTGCAATCTGACGTCAGCCAACTGACACAATCTTTAATCTAAGCGACCCTGAGGCGCTGAATTCGGATCAGCTCTCTGCCCCACAGTTCATTTCTTCTTCTGTGGTAGAAAACTCAAACTGTCTCCTTATTCAGGATATTAGAAATGCGGCTCCCTGCGTGACTCTCCACAGCAGAGTTATAAATACACATAGCAGCATGACCTGCTGCAGGTCTGCATGAACTTTAAATCTAATTGATCAGAGGTGACACACACACATACACACACACATACACACACACACACCATTCCCCGCTGCCTGCCATGAGGAGGGGGTCCATCTGTTTCTCACCACAGCATCGCGGCAGATAAAGATTTCTAAAAACAGACAGGACGAGGTGAGATGCTGCGAGCAGGATGGAGATAGTGGGACATTCAAAGTGGATGCAGAAGGAATCTGGAAGAGGAGAGATGAGAAGGAGCTGGGAGGAGTGGGAGGAAAAAGGAGAGTTGGCATGGTTTGAAGCGTTGGTTGTCTGTGGCACAGTATTTTTTTTTTCCTTCTCCAGAGAGACAATGACTGAGCGCAGCGTGGGTGTGTTGTTCTAGATATTCTCATCATCTTTCTCTTTTTTTATCCATTTAAACTGTTATGACTAAACATGCCCACAACATCATGTCACTTCCTAACAGCCACAGTCTATTTGTAGCTGTAAAAAGACTGACACCATCAGAAGTTGAAGCATAAAACTGTAAATGAAAGAGACAAAAAAAAAAGTTGAATTTTTGAGGAGGGTGTTAGAGAGTATTTCCTCTTATTCTCAATTACTTTAAAATTACTGTTCATGTCAGATTTGAAAACTTCACTTCTTTTTTAGTGATTCATCACATAAATGCATCTCTCCTCCAGCTGGGTATTGTAGTCTACTTGGTTAATTAATGATTAATTAAACAAAGGCGTGGCTTTCATAAGGACCCGTTGAGGAACAGCTATAAAAACAAGCGTTACATCATGTCTTCGCATACGGTTTCACATCTGGAGACTTATTAAAACCAACACAACTACAGGACAAGGATGAAAATATGAATCTAAATCCAAACAAAATACCTACAATCCGTTTTGCTTCCTCTTAAAATGCAGGCTTGAATCAGTGCAGCAGCATTTTAGACTCCCGAAGAGACAAATTAGGCGACTTAATTGCAGAACAACCTGTTAATCTCAGAAGTGAAACCGCTTCAGCGTCATCGCAAACGTTACTATAAACGCACCACAGTTTACGGTCTATTTATTATCATGACATTTCTGCTTGTCCTCCGTTTACCTGTGTGTGTGGATGATGGTCGAACATGTCCATTTGGATCTCCTGGGTTGAGGTCGAAGGCGTCCTGGACATACTACTTTTCTGTACCATTGATTTAACTTTTTAAAATCTATTTTCAGTTTCGTGTGTTTAAGACGGTGTCGACAGACTCATCTTCTTTTTTTTCCGGGGAGGATGAAGCCGCTGATGTGTCTGAGCTGGCTGGTAAAATAATGGCAACAGCTGCCTCCCTCCAGCCTATAGCGTTACACACTGGCGCACCAGGCTTTTACATTACAGTCAAGACAGCGGAATGACGCAGCGCCACATCCGGTTACTGATTTCAAAATACAATTCTTTGAACTCAATAGTGACGCAACCGGGAGGGTGCGATTAATTTGACACTGCATTGTATATTTAATGAACTGATATGTAAACTTTAAACTTATTTATAAAAATAAACGTCTTACATGACTTTCCATCTGTTTTCAGAGTTAACATATATGAATAACTCATATGTACAGTATATACAGTGTAGTAGTTTGCCTTCTGCTCTATGCACATTTGTGTGAATTTCTGTTACTTATTATTTATTTATCAATGGGTAAATGAACAAATGGCGGCCTATAAAAAACAATCAGTGTAAGTTATATGTGTCAATGCAATCTTGAAACTATTTGTCAGCAGGCAGAGAGACCTCCAGTATATATAATATAATCTAATATAATATAATCTAATATAATATACAACAATTAACCTAACCTGCATGTCTCTGGACCGTGGGAGAAAAATCACGCAAACACGGGGAGAACATGCAAAATATAATGTAATATAATTTAATATGATAGAATTCCGGATGTCATTGTCAATACGATACTAAAAAGTTCATGCAAATTAATTTCAATGCAATCAGTCTATTTTAGGTGGTAGAGGGCTCAGATTTAATCTAGAGTGACGAAACTTAAGGAACCCACTGGTACAAACAGTGTCATACTAGCTTGCCATCAAGGAGGTTAAATAACACTCCAAACTTGGACTAGGCATGGCCATTTTCAAAGGGGTCCCTTGACCTTTGACCTCAAGGTATTTGACTGAAAATGGGTTTTATGGGTACCCACGAGTCTCCCCCTTTACAGACCTTCCCACTGTGTAATAATCACATGCAGTTTGGAGCCAGGCATAGTCAAGTCAGCTGGAGCCGATCCCAGCTGGCATTGGGGAAGGCGGGGTTCACCCTGGACAGGTTGCCAGTCCATCGCAGGGCACATAGAGACATACAACATATAGACAAACAACCATTCGCGCTCACATCTCACACACTCAGAGCTCACAATTTAGAGTCATCAATTAACCTAAATAGCATGTCTTTGGACTGTGGGAGGAAGCCGGAGTACCTGGAGAAAACCCACGCTCACACGGGGAGAACATGCAAACTCCACACAGAAGAGCCCCAAGCCGGATTCGAACCTGCGACCCTCTTGCTGTGAGGTGACAGTGCACTCCACCACCGTGCAGCCCACTCCTAAATATTATATAACACAATATAATATAATGTTCATTACATTAACACACATATATGAATACATACATTATATTATACTGTCTACCATTATTGTTTCTGTGAATGTCACTATTATGTTAGAGGGCTACACATGCTGTCAGTAGTTTACCAAATTGTTTATGTAAATAATATGTGGGAGGAAATACACGTTAATCTTTTAAATGCCACCCATGTTTCAGTTCATGACATTCATTTTTTACAAATAATGTCAACATTAATTTGGCCTGTGTCTAATGATTTTTCATACGTAATAATAATCTTAGCAATGGTGATGGGAACATTAGTTGTTATAGTCGTGATCTCTAAAGTAAAAGTACCCTACACTTGGTTACAGCTGAGGGCTTGTTAAACACATGCTTTTATTTTGAAGGCAGACTGCTCTTATTACCGGTATGTTTCTGTCTTCCTGTGTCCGTCTTGACGTCTTTCTGTCTGCTGTGAGCGCTCTACCGACTCCAGCTGGGAGCCGAGGTCCACGCCCCACTGAACAGACCCCACCTTCACTCATCGATTGATGGGAGAACAACAGAGCTGCCGCGGTGATGGAGGCCGTGGACAGCCTCGACTGTCAGGTCTCCACACCGTGGATCCGGAGCCCACAGGTCCTAGAGGGCTGTAATGGGGGGAGTTGTTCATTTTCATGATCACTATCTGAAGGCTTATCATACTGATGTGGCCTGGAGCAAAAACACAAAAACTCCAGGGACCAGCTCCAGGGACCCGGTTCTATAGATGTAACTGACAATGTTGACCCAGGGGTGGTGGGATTATGTTTTAGGCGGGGCAGAGCTTTACTGGGGCTCTGAAACATGCCAGGAATTAAAGGTATTTCCAGTTTGAGGCCCCTGGGTGAGTTGTTGTCAGGGGCCCCAGATTTCCCAGCAGCAAAAATAAATGTTGCCAACTGGGATTAAATAAACATAATAGCATTAACATCCAGTGATAAATATGGATGAAATCAGTAAGGACGGCTCTGTGCACATACAACAAAAAGTAGGCTAAAATATTTATCCCGGGGTCAAAACTGTGAAAATAAAAGTGGATATAGAAAATGGCTCCTGGCCTGACTGCTATCAGGCTGTTGAATAGGCGTTATCAACACATGTCTTTTGTGGGCTACTAGGACTAAACTAATAGGTTCACAAGGCCGTGATCTGTCTACATATCAACCCACTTTGTTGTAAAAGTGAAAATGAAACTTAAAAGCTACGCGTTGTAACACGTTAAACTGAATGACACTTCACTTTTTGTACACAAACTAAAAAACTTCTTTAGGTTTAGGCAGCAAACCTACAACTTCTGTAGGTTTAGGTAATAAAACTACAACTTCTTTTACATTTAGGCAACAGAACTACAACTTCTTTAGGTTTAGGCAATAAAACTACAACTTTTGTAGGTTTAGGCAACAAAACTACAACTTCTTTAGGTTTAGGGAAAAACATAATGTTTTGGGTTAAAATAACTACAAACACCAAGACGGATACACATTGTTGGTTTGACAGAGGGTGCTAACTCTAGTCTCCAAGGTGAAAGTCCAATGTTTGTTTGATCCATCCACAACCCCTCCCTCTTACCTTCAGTTGACTTTCTCATTTTTACCCATTGTGAATAGATGATAATACCTACTGGTGAGTGTAGTAGGGCCCTATTGACTCACATCTATGGGGCTTACAGCAACTGAAAACACTTATGTGCAACAGCTAGCTAAATCAAATTCTGTTTTAAATCAAAAGTTTAAAACATGCACTGTCTTTCTTGAGCGACTTGTGGGCAGTGAGACAAGTTGTGAACACAACATTAGCACAGTAGCAAACAATTAGCTATGTAGGCCTATAGCTACACATTTTGTTTGCAGCAATGGAGCAACATTAAAATATGTTGGGAGCCATATTTCTGGCAATGTGTATGTTCATAAAGTACGTATGTCTGTTCACTCAGCTGTTACGGAGCCCCTCTAGACCCCTCTAGACCACCATATTATTTCCCTCCAGTTTCTCTAATTTTCCCTCTGACTCTGTGCTTCAGGAAGCAGGTTCAGTTTGCACCACCCAGTTGAACTGACTTGCAGCAGCTTAGCCGATGAGAGCGCTAAAGACTCAACCAAGCAATCATTAAAAAAGCAATACCACAGTATAAAAATACTCCCCTTTAAGTACAAATGTGCTGAAAGTATCAAAAGCAAAAGAACACATAATGCAGAGTGGCTGCTGGCAGTGTTATAGTATTATATCATTAGATCATCACTCATCGTCAACCACTTATCCGGGTTCAAGTCACAGAGGCAACAGCTCCAGCAGGGGACCCCAAATTTCGGTTTTCCCGGGCCACATTAACCAGCTCTGACTGGGGAATCCTGAGGCGTTCCTTGGTTTCCTGTGGAGATATAATCTCTCCACCTAGTCCTTGGTCTTCCCCGTGGCCTCCTCCTAGCTGGTCCCTCCCTGGGGAGGCGCCCAGGGGGCACCCTTACCAGATGCCAGAACCAGATGCTGAATTAGATCATTGATGCATAAGAGGTACTTGGATGTCGTAGCTGGTCAAGGTGGAACTAATTTTAACAACTTCACGTGCTTTTGGTATTTCATAAACTGTTCATTTGATTTAGGAAACATAAGAAAATATTGATTAGTGCTGCTTTGAGTATCCATGACTAGATGTTAGTTTAAAACATAGCTCTATGAGTCATGATCAGATGAGAGACACAAAACACTGAAACTCTTAATGGATTTTTTAATATTAATTATTATTGTGTAAAGCATAAATAATATCCCTAGCCCAAACAGGTTTATAAGACACCGTTATTCAGAAAATAAAGAAAAAAAAAAAACAGAGCAATAAAGCAGAGTAGCAACATACATTACAAATAATACTAAATAAAAAACATCTTAAATTATGAGCATATCAAATTTATATGGTTAAAAAAGGCAGACTGAGCCTTTAAATCATTATAGACAATAATGACTATTCTCAGTGTAGTATAGTGCTGATGCTCAATATTATTCTGAAACAGTTTTGTGAAAAATAAATGAATACAGCAGAGATGCTATCATATCCATTGATGAAGTAAACTGAATAAAGAAGGGAAGATTTCACCTCCACATTATCCCTATACCTGTTAGTCTGTTGCAAACTCCTTCTGTGACGTTGTGATCAGAGCTGATGGCACTGGATTAATCGCCCACCAGATCGTCCTCTGTGGCTACAGCTCATACTTCCGGTGAGGTGGTTACCTCAGTAGGAGGAGGCCTTGATGGTTTGCAGGGAAACAGAGGCATGGTGTACTCTCAAAATGATGATAGCGTCACTGTGACTCTCCTGCAGCAGCTGGTTGACATCTGTCTCCAGGATAAAAACATAATGTGCAGCAGAAGGACACGGAGTTTCAGTTTATCCTCAGCTGCGAACTTGTTTTTCATCTTCTGTGCTGTCGCTATAAGTAAATGAGTGGATGGACAGTCATGTTTCACATTTAGCGGATGCTCTTCTTTGCAACTTTTTGCAGTGAATAGGTCAAGCTTATATAGTAAATATGCCTCAATATCGTATTCATTCCCTCATCTGTCTTGTATATTTTCTCTCCCTCTGGATGGACATGATTTGATGTGTGTTGTCTACACAAATACTTTGGTGAAGGACAGCAATAGAGGTGTACCATCATGAACACCCTGACGAGTTCAGTATTAAAAGACCCTGCAAATGTGACTGTGGTTTCCATCTGACACCGCTAGAATGTCGTCCTGCCACTCAACTCATCGCAGGACTGAGTCGAGGCTCAAAGTCACTGATGGTAAGGCGAGACCTCAGGCTTAGTGCTGCTTTCAATGACTTTGATACCATTGAGTATGTCAGCAGAGTGAAGAAAACCAATACATTTTGACCAACAAAACTTACATTTATTAAAGTTAGGGCTTTCAGTCGATTCAAATATTTAATTGCAAATTAATCACACATTTTTATCAGTTAAAAATATACCTTAAAGGGAGAATTGTCAAGTATCTAATACTCTTATCAAGATGGGAGTGGACAAATATCTATGTATATACTTATTATTCCAAATCAATTAACAACACAAAACAATGATAAATATTGTCCAGAAATCCTAACAGTTACTGCATTTAGCATAAAAATATGCTCAAATCATATCATGGCAAACTGCAGCCCAACAGGCAACAACAGCTGTCAGTGTGTCAGTGTGCTGACTTGACTATGACTTGATCCAAACTGTATGTGATTATCATAAAGTGGGCATGTCTGTAAAGGGGAGAACCTATTTTCATGTACATATCTTGAGGTCAGAGGTCAAGGGACCCCTGGCCTCAATGGCCATGACAGTTTTTTCCTTCCCAAAATTTACCCTAACATAGTGCCTTATTTAGCCTCTTTCCCAACAAGCCACTATGACGTGGTCGGTATCAATGAATCCGGTTTTCTTGTTTCATATAATGCCAGTATCTTCACTCTAGCTCCAAGCTAACTGACTACAACCGAAAAACTGCAAACTGCGTTAATGTCCATCCATCCATCGTCAACCGCTTATCCCGTTCGGGGTCGCGGGGGGGCTGGAGCCGATCCCAGCTGGCATAGGGCGAAGGCGGGGTACACCCTGGACAGGTCACCAGTCCATCGCAGGGCACATAGAGACAGACAACATATAGACAGACAACCATTCACCCTCACATTCACACCTACGGGCAATTTAGAGTGATCAATTAACCTAAACAGCATGTCTTTGGACTGTGGGAGGAAGCCGGAGTACCCGGAGAGAACCCACGCTTACACGGGGAGAACATGCAAACTCCACACAGAAGAGTCCCAAGCTGGAATCAAACCTGTGACCCTCTTGCTGTGAGGCGACAGCGCTAACCACTGCACCACCGTGCCACCCCTGCGTTAATGTATTGAAGAAATTAGTGGCGCTAAAGTATAAATAATTAACAAGTCTGGCTTAAACAGTTCTTATTAATTCATAAAAATGTACAAAAAAATCAGTATATAAAAAAAAAAGGATTAACTGCAGTTACTTTACATCTGCACACCTTGCACAACACACCTCTGTTCATTCAATCTTTAATCAATTTGAGGATTCATTCCAAATTGAAATAATTGGTTCTGGGCACCCTCACAGTACTAATCAGCTGTTGCATTGCAAATAAGCAATGTTAAAAATCTGTTGAGGAGGGACTTTTTTCCTACCTGCACAGCAGAAATGTTGTCAGAATGTGTTCGTTTGTACCTAAGGTGACGCTGCAGTTTATCCATCATATTGAACATGTTTCCATGCATGTTTTGGAGTATCCTGATTAAGTGTTGCACATGTAAACTTCATATCTTTGTTTTGAGAGACCTGGATATGCTAGCTGGAGTGTTCCAATAGGACACTTTGGCATGTGGTTTGGCAACACCTTTATATGCAGGTTTCTGATCATTCTCTGTTGGGACTGAAATGAATGGCTGAGATGTTAAGGAGTCAAGACACAGATGATCATAAACCTTGATATTGTTTTGGGTCATGTATACACAAATATGTAGATAAGAAGACAGTTTGTCGTGTGTAAACATGATATAAAAAAAACAAAATAAGACCAAAATTCAGGATACAAATGTGTGTGTAAACATATTCAATGTGAGGAAGTTTAATGGGTTTGTAATGGACTAACTGATTATTACTAAACCACAGAGCTTGAAACAAGTATGATACAGTATGGTTAGAAAAGTACAGTTCAGGACCACAAAAGGCATGCTGCTCCAGACACATTAGTGACCCTCCTCAGGAGACTATTATAGTCCAACATCCTTAAGGTTTAATCATATTTGGGCAGAGAGGAGAGCAGTGTCTGCCAAAGCTGTGGTAGAAGGTACTTTGGGTTATACTCTGCCTGGAGATGATGATTTCAGTTTGTATTTCTGGGTAACCTGAGGTGAAGAAGTCACACAAGTGCTCCTCATGCTCCCACACTGCGAGTGTGCAGTGTTGCCATGGTGATGGACTGCTGCAGGAGAGCCAAGGATGCAACAGTCGCGACCTTAATAAGTAGCCATGTCAGATGGTGATGTACCAGTTGGCTATTTCTAATACTAAACCACTCATTGTGGTCACATTTTGTTTTAAACAGAAACAATTAAAGTTTCCTCAAAAGACTAAAAGATTTTTAATTTTTTTTTTAAATTTCCTGAAGCTGCATATTTTGGACGTCAACTTGTCGCCAAACTTGTCACTGTTAATTTTATACTGTTAATTATTCACTATGGGTGTCTTTCGCACCCTCAATAGGCTGAATTTCACAGTGCATCACTTACAGTTTAGATTTTATGAAGGATTTGTGCAATATTTTAGGAACTCAATCTCTTCTTCTGTCTTGTCTCTCCTTTCTTGTTAGAGGTAGCAGCATAAGTTTAATGCGTGAAGTTTGACCAGAGGATAGATGAAAACAGCATACTTATGTACATGAATTCAATAAATACAATACAAAAAATCCATTTGCACATATTTTTAAAAGCATTTAGCACTCATAGGTTCTGTATAATGCAGAATATACAGTACGTCACACAATCATTTTTGAGAATAATAGAAAAATGTCAATTAATTATAATTATTAATTTCGCTGTGGTATTTTTTATTTCATTTTTTTTCCATCTTAATCCTGTTTTTTGAAGGCTGAATTAAAGGTTTTGAAGGTGCAACGTCAAGGGTTACACATTAAAACTGGTCAAATTAGTTATTTTAAATTATGATTTGAAATACTAGTCATCAGTGTACAAGTGTAATATATTAACCATAATATGAATATAATAATATAAATGAACATAATCTTGTTAAATAAGTTTTTGTCTGGTATCAGTGGCGTTTCTGTTCACACCGCCACCATGTGTTTCAACAGAAGAATGCATCCAATCTTACCCACAATGCATTGCAAACATTGTGATCAGTACCATTATTTTACGAGGGGGAGATCAGCGATTTAAATCTAAAAAATACACTCAAGATCGCCTGTTCGTATCAATTTCTATCAGTTTTATCTTTACATTATCACAGATATTTGTACTATGAAATATTTAGAGTATCAATAATGTCCCGTGTGGTCTGGACTAACACGGAGTTGTTTCGTCGTCAGTGATGGACTCTCCTCTATAATGGTAGCTTCCAGTCCGTCTCTCAAGCCTTCCTTTTCCTATTGAAGTAGCAGCCATGAGGTAGGAACACTGTCGGTAGCACAATAAAAGTCATCGTTTAACTGTTAAAATGCACATGTATCAACCCCACATCTTTTCAGTAAGCCACACGATATTATTATTTATCGTTCCATAAAGTTTAAACCCAGTTCAAACACCAGAAACACATTGTTTTACGTGGCTTTGTGTAACACGATGTAGCAGACGGAGAAGCCATGTTGTCAACCCGGCTGGCTCTGTAACGTTGAGTGGCTAACAGCAATGTAGCGACTACGATGTTACAGCAGTTATAACACGTGTCAGCTTTGTGACATTACGTTTGATAACACCCGTAGAAGTAGACGTTGGTGGTTTAATTGTCAGCTGTTTGACCCGGGTTGTGTGTCCGTCCTGCAGCATGCTCAGGCTCCAGAAGAGGCTGGCCTCCAGCGTCCTACGCTGCGGCAAGAAGAAGGTCTGGCTGGACCCCAACGAAACCAATGAGATCGCCAACGCCAACTCCCGTAAGTAGAGAGAGAAGTCCACATTGTAGTTTGCTAGTCGGCATTATGTCTTCACCACATACTGAGATCATTATGTGACAGCTCTTAGTAGTTGGTTTGCAATACTACAATCAGCTAAATGTGCAGCAGCGTGTCAAAGTGGCACCGAGTGACATGTTTTAATTGTCTGCACATCCTATCAAGCAACGTCAATGAAGAAACCATAAATGGCTGTAATTTACATAGCTGAGTCTGGAGAGACTGAATCAACAGAAGTCAAGATATCCTGACTTATTATATTATTGACAATGACTACCAAAATAGGCTGCAGCCTGCATTTTTTAAATACAACTAATAGCATTGTTCATAAGAATCTCCATGTCTGATGAATGATCACGTCTTTTAAACTCAGCTCTCCCAGTTTGTAGTGTAGGGTTTCTGTTAAAATATGTAAGTCCTAAGCCCAAGTTTTGCTGACAGTCTTTATATGATGTACTCCAGGTTGGGTAAAAGAAAAAAAAAAAAAGCCAATCCCACAGCAGGCAAAATAAAAAGCCGGGCAACATATCAGCATCATTTCTCCAGGAGATATTAAAGTAGATGCTTTGAGTAAAGGTTTTTGCTATATAATGAAGTCTTAGGTGTGTAAATTGCATGTGTCCTTATGATATTTACTATATGATATTTGCTGATGTGACTGGTGGACTTCTGTGGGAGCTCATCTCAACCTATGTTTGTTCTTAAAAAAAACACATAGGGAAACTGAATCTCCATTTTAAATCTACTGCCCACTCCAGCTCCTACACATACAAATACAGTATAGAAAACGGAAACCGATATATTGACAGATTGGGATAGACATTATAACATGGTAGGAAACAAAAATATAAGCAGAACAATATAAGTAATAATGGGATGGATTAGGATAATAATTGAGCCAAATGAAATGACTCTTATCTCTCCCACAGGATAATTGTTTAAAATGAGAGAGGGATTTATAGCACCACAGAAGAAGAAAGGAAGGAGGGGCAGCTCTGAACAGTTTAGAGGTTTTCTTGGTAAAATTAAACTGTAACCAGATTAATTTTGTGTAATTATACCAACCAGAGAACAAGAACTAGAGGTACATAATGACCCTGTTACTGCCATGATACGATTAATTTCAGGGGTCTGTAATTCATACGAGACAATGTTGTGTCCGTTTAACACAATCCGTTACATTTATATCAACTCACAAAAGCCACTAAAATATGGTTTGACAATTTTTTTTACTGCGCTCTTCCAGAAATTTATTTTTTATGAAAAACAATAAAAATTGATTTTCTGCTGTTAACTATAAAGTGCCACATTTTTAAGCGCCATTTGAATGTTTATGAAGGAGGTGTGATTGGATGGAAATGATGAGAAGTGTCATGAGAATTTCATTATAAAGGTGCATCTTTAAGGTGACGAAATACTTAAGTTTTCACTTTGCATCAGTGATATTAGATCATTGAATCAATACATCAAGTTGCTACACCTAGTCTTAGCAGTTCTGTTAAATATAAATGATACACTTCCTGAACTGCTTGTTTGGTAATAATGTCCACATTGCTGATGAGAGTTTGCTGCTTGTTTTGACTGATGAATCAGTGAATCTCTGTAGCTTACTTGTTTCCTTCTGTCTTTAGGCCAGCAGATCCGTAAACTGGTGAAGGATGGTCTTATCATTCGCAAACCTGTTACGGTCCACTCCCGCGCTCGCTGCCGCAAGAACACGCTGGCACGGCGCAAGGGAAGGCACATGGGAGTCGGTAAGTTTAAACTGCCACTTTTGCCTTCTTGGAGGAAAGTCACAGTGTAAAGACGGCGACGTTATGGCGCAGACTATGTTTATGAATGAGTAAACTTTCTACAGATTTTAAATTGATCCTCTACACAAGTGAATGAAGAAACAGGAGTAATGTTGAAATGTTTTCAAGTATTTAATTTTGTGGAATGATTGAATCTTAGTAGACATCTTACTACCTGGATGATGATCAGTATGCTTTATTAATCTCTTTTCCCAGGTAAGAGAAAGGGTACAGCCAACGCCCGTATGCCAGAGAAGTTGTCCTGGATGCGCCGCATGAGGATCCTGCGTCGTCTGCTGCGTCGCTACAGGGAGTCCAAGAAGATCGACAGGCACATGTAGGTTCAGGACATCTTCACTGGTTGTTTCTGCTCTGTTTGATGTGGCCACTCTCTCTTGGCACTATTTTATATCATTATTATTTTCTAAGGGTTTTAGTTGAACATTTCTAGAATTGCTTTTTATATCTAAGCCTGTGTTTTTAATAGGGCTGCCCCCTCTTTGTGGATTAGTCGACTAATCAGTTGTTTTGTCTCAGTCGACTAAGATTTCTTTGGTCGATTAATTAGTTTTTATGCTTTTTTCATACTGAATGACTTATTTTAGGAAACTAAATGAGCACATCTCTAGTAAACACAAGTTTTAAAGTGTTGCATAAGAAGAAAATACTTACGCCATGTTATGATATCCAAAATCTAAGGCAACATCTAGTCTCATCTCGCAATATCACTATATCAATATATTGTCCAACCCCTGAAGCGGTTTGTGTTTTCCGGTAATAACTAAATGCTTTCCCTCCGTGCTGTCTCTCAGGTACCACAGCCTCTACCTGAGGGCCAAGGGTAATGTGTTCAAGAATAAGCGCATCCTTATGGAACACATTCACAAGCTGAAGGCAGACAAGGCTCGCAAGAAGCTCCTGGCGTAAGTTTCGAAACCAAACTTAAATTCTGCTTTGTTCAGGTTCACTGAAAGGCAGGTTGAACTGTATTTATCCTGAGAAAGTGTTTGAGTTAGACATCTTCATTTGGGACAATTAATTGGCTGATATTTAAGTGTGAATTGATAGTTGAGGATTATGATTCCACACTATACGAACACCTGTCTGTCTGGTCCACAGCGATCAGGCCGAGGCTCGTCGCTCCAAGACGAAGGAGGCCCGCAAGCGCAGAGAGGAGCGTCTCCAGGCCAAGAAGGAGGAGATCATCAAGACCTTGTCCAAGGAGGAGGAGACCAAGAAGTAATCTGGTTCTGTCCATCCTGCCTGACACTGCCACCAGTCAAGCTGACAATAAAAGTGTACATAAAGACACTGATATCTCCTGTACTTTCTTTTCCTTTTGAAGTAAATACCCAATTAGCAGGGAACAGTTGGTTAGGTGTAAAAAGCTGGAGGGCTAACATCTCTCGAGATTATGAGACAACTAATGGTCAAATATTAATGCATTTTTCCTTAAAGCCCCTGAACACTCAGAGGTGTTTTCAGTTATCCTCGCTGAGTAGACATCTGCTCAAGGTGGTCAGAGCTTTGATGGAAATTTATTGGGTCACAAATCATCTATCAATAAGAATGATAAAGATGCAATTTGCCTCGTCCTACCAGGTACAACAAAGCACAACATTATGACCACCTGCCTAATAATGAGTAGGTCCAGCTAATCCCACAGATACTTGATTGGATTGAGATCTGGAGAATCTGGAGGTCAAGTCAACACCTTGAACTTGTCATGTTAATCAAGCCATTCTTTAACCATTTTTGCTGTGTGCACACTGCCTCTGCTGGCTTGCCGTCTACCTGTAGTGCATCCTGGTGCCATGTCTTCCACAAGTAAGTGACCCTCTCGCACCAGGCCATCCACATGATGTAAAAGAAAATGTGATTCATCAGACCAGGCCACCTTCTTCCATTGCATTGCAGTTCTGATGCTCATGCAGGTCAGTATGGGCACCCTGACAGGTCTGTAGCTACGCAGCCTCATATGCAAGAAACCGTGATGCACTGTGTTCTGACACCTGTCTATTAGAACCAGCATTAGCTTTTTCAGCTATTTGAGCTACAGTAGCTTTTCTATTGGATTGGACAATATGGGCCAGCCTTCGCTCCCCACATGCATCAGTGAGCCTTGGCCACCCATGACCCTGTCTCCGGTTCACTGGTTTTCCTTCCTTGGACTGCTTTTGGTAGGTCCTGACCACAAGAGCTGCAGTTTTGGAGATCCTGTGACCCAGTCGTCTAGCTATCATAACTTGGCCCTTGTCAAAGGCGCTCACATCCTTACACTTGCCCATTTTTTTCTGTTTTCAACACATAAACTTCAAAATTTTCACTTGCTGCCTAATATATCTCACCCACTGCCATTGTAATGAGATAATCAATGTTATTCACTTCACCTGTCAGTGGTCTTAATGTTATGGCTTATCAGTGTATACGCTCACAGTCCTAAGAAGTCCAATCAGCCACATTAACTGAAAACGCCTGTGTGGGTGTTCAGAGGCTTTAACCTCATGTATTTTTCACTAGTTTGATTCATTTTTTTGCTCTATAGTGGAGTTAAATTGTCAGTTAATAACTTTTTTTCCTCCCTATTTGTCAAACAAATGCTATGTATACATTATTTACAAATGATAAAAATCTAATGTTGGAATGATGAAAAGTCATGTATTGTCCACCTAACAAACCTGAGTCTCTTAGCTCTTTTGTTGGTCTTGATTGTCTCCTGAAATATCCAGCACTTTAGCTGCAAAATGCTCCACTATGTTCACCGGTTAGAAAACAAAAAATGCCAGACTTTTAGTCTGGACTCAGTAGCACCACTTTTAAAATAGGGCACTGAGAGGCACATTACTTTGCTATTCCACCATGCAATGCACAAACTATCTTGGTACAAAGATGATGCTTGAGAAATGTTTTTAAAAAATGTACAAAACAAATTTCATTAAATGACAGATTTTCTGGCAGTGGATCTTAAAAGGAGGGTAAACAAAACCTGTGCAAATTGAATTTAGGACATATTTTCTTTAATTTGTAATATCAAATCCAGTTTGAATGCTGTCTTTGTATCACAAACCCCCACGACCTCTGGTAACATGTTTAGTCTTGTTTGTTCAAAAATATCCTCAAACATTTGATTTCAAGCTAGTCACAATTAATTAAATTTCCTGCTCCTGTGAGGAATAAAAAAACTTCTGCTAACTTCCTGTCTGGACACTGTGATGACCTCTGATGCTTCCATGCTCGCATGTTTTAACAGATTAAACAGATAAGAAGTCTGCTGTTATATAAATTATTTGAAGATATACCAGAAACACCAGGTGGATATAGTTAATAATTTTAAAGGTTTGTTGCCATCTAGTGGTTGCAGCTGGTATGAGAAAAGCAAATGTACAGAGGTTAAATATCAGCCAAAGATATCGTTAGTCTTAAGAAGGTGTGAAGAAAACCTGAGTCTTGA
This sequence comes from Pterois miles, assembly GCA_947000775.1. Taxonomy (NCBI): domain Eukaryota; kingdom Metazoa; phylum Chordata; class Actinopteri; order Perciformes; family Scorpaenidae; genus Pterois; species Pterois miles. Next base: position 17,790,153 of record CAMQGK010000567.1, on the reverse strand, counting down.
GGTCACTTTGGCCAACTGTATTTCACAGCAATGGTGTCTGGATCTTATTGGGAACAGACTTCTAAGTGATGATCCCATATTAAAAGAAAAAAATCTAAAGGTCTTCGTATTTGAAACCCATTCTGCCCTCTATTTTGGAGTGGTAGGGGACAGGGGGTCTTTAGGGGGAGATAGCAGGTCAACAGTAGAAGTGGTGTACTTGATCTGAAAGCTGGGAACCTGAAGATTAATTTGAGATGTGACTCAGTACTTTGTCAAGTTGTTCTAGTCATAAATCAGAAATAAACATGAATTAATACATGAATAAATTAATTAAAATAAATTATAAAAGTGCATTAGAACATTATGATAGAAGTATATGATGGTCATTCTCATGCTCCATTATGTCTCAGAAGTTGCAATTTTCGGTGTTGATACCATTTGTTACACAGATTTGTTGCTAAATTTGACTATTTTTTACCACTCGAGAATTGGAAAAAAAATGATCAGTAATCCCTTAAAAATACCACATTAAGACGCCAAGACCCTGAGGAGCACCTAGAAAAAAAAAACATGCTGTGATTTGGGATCAAAAGCGACTCTTCTGGAGTGGAGTTTGTATGTGTACGTGTAAGTGTGGGTTTTCTCCGGGTACTCCGGCTTCCTCCCACAGTCCAAAAACATGCAATTTAGGTTAATTGATCACTCTAAATTGCCCGTAGGTGTGGATGGTTGTCTGTCTATATGTTGTCTGTCTCTATGTATGATGGACTGGCGACCTGTCCAGGGTGAACCCCGCCTTCGCCCACTGCCAGCTGGGATCGGCTCCAGCCCCCCGCGACCCCTAACGGGATAAGCAGTTGACGATGAATGAATGAATGATGAATGAATGAATGATGAATGAGATTTCTGTAAGAATTGATAGTAGTAGTAGAAGTAGTAGTGTAGCTAGGAAAGCCATCCATCCTCTGAATGCTCTCGGTCTCTAGTTTGTGGCTTTAAAGTTTCATGAGGCTGTGATTATCCTAGAGGTCACCACAGGTCATTTTTCATTGTAGTCTCACTACAAAACTCAAATGACCCCAGAATGCAGAAATATTCAAATTAGTGCTGTCAGGCGATTAAAAAAATTAATCTAATTAATTACAGGATTTGTAATTAATTAATCTAATTAATCACATTTTAATCTCATACCTGCTAAAAGCCCCCAAATAAAGAATTTGAATTCTAGGACATTACAAAATTGTAGTGCTGCACACCAAGAAGAGAAGATTTGAAATCCACATTTTTATTGGTTAAGTGTGCTTTATAAATGAAATTCAAAAGAAAAAAGGTCAAGCACATCAGCAAACCAATTAGGCCAGGTGCATTTCTCAAAAATGCAATGCAAATACAGTTAAATAAAATTAATATAATTCAGAAATAAAATAAGGCTGAGTCTCAAATAGGCACATAAGCAGTCTCTCAATCAAAATAAATACTAAAGCTGACTCAATACAGCAATTCAAAATGAATAGTATAATATGCCTCTAAATAAGGCAACATCAACAGCAAGATGCCAACAGGCATTTCCTTTAAAAGGGTCAGCTAACGTTACAGGAACTGACAACAGACAACTCTATGTGTCCTTGAGCCAGTTGCTCAGACAAACAAGCTTGTTTACATAGTCTGAGTGTGAGGCTGCCCTCTTCTTTTCAATGATGTTATCTGCGAGTGAAAAGAGTCTCTCACATGGCCCAGACGTGGCAGCGGTAGCCAGTAGTGATGGGAATTCCGGCTCTTTTCAGAGAACCGGCTCTTTCGGCTCGGCTCACTAAAAAGAGCCGGCTCTTTCGGCTCCCAAACGGCTCTTCAGGTTATTTTGTTGCTTTAATTAATTTATTATCAACAACAATATAAAATTATGCCCAAAATGAATCACTAATGTAATTGTTATGTTAGCTGCATTGTCAGTAACACAGCATCCCACTCTTTGGCCACTTTGAGCAGCTCTTCTGCTCAGTTCTCAGAAGTGTCTGTCGCTGAACTCAAAAACCATCCAGAAGACAGACCACTGTTTTATAATTTTCAATAAAGTGACACGTAACTGACCAGAAGGATGCTGCTGTGGATTTTTTAACCCTCTCTTGCAGTGGATGCACGTTCTCTGTCATATAGGCCTGGGATGATTTTTGTTTTCCTGCTTAGAATTGCATAAATAGGATTCAGTGCATGAATAAACTTCCTGAATCCTTTATCATCCACAGCTGAAAATGGATGGAAATCAAGTGCAATCATTTTTGCCAGTTCTTCATCAACTGAGTTATGTCTTTCTGGGGTCACAGACTTCTGCACAAACTGTCTCATAGAGCTCTGGGTTGGTTTAGGTAGTTGTGGTGGTGAACAGCATGATGCTGTAGATACTACTACTACTACTACTACTACAGCAGCAGCAGCAGGAACAACAGTTGCAGTAGACACACTGGCACCTTCATTAATATCACACTCAACTGACTGTTTTATCTTCCCATTGCTCTGATTGGTGGACTGTTCTCAGGTTGTTTACCTGTGCAGGTTGTTTGTGGCTCTATATGATATTCCTGCAGCCTCTACACTCTTCCTTTGTATTGTCAGTAAAATTGAAATGGTCCTGGAGTCACTCATTTTCTTTACTATACCTTCCTAATGTGTCCATGTTGTCTCTTCTTGTTGTCCCGTCTCTCTCTCTCTCTCTCTCTCTCTCTCTCTCTCTCTGTTCGTGCGCTACTTCTGCTGTTAGTGTAACTCTCGCCCCTCCCCCCTCTGCTCAGCGCAAACACAAGGCTCAAACACATATTGACCAATTACGTGCGGCGCGAGGAAAAAAAAAGTGAGAGAGAGAGAAAAAAAAAACACGGCTCCCACTGAGGAGCCGGCTCTAAGAGCCGTTTCGTTCGCGACCGACCCATCACTAGTAGCCAGGTAGGAGGAGAGGACAGCTGTTCATCAGCTCCTGCGTGAGCTGCCACCACTCCAGTGGACACTCATGCATTCCAATGCACGGCTCAGCTTTGTAGCGGGCTAGAGGCCCCTGCTGCTCCTAGTCCGAGTCCGAGTCCGAGTGACAGGTCCGAGTGGGCTTGCCTCGCTCTCCTGTGTCGCGTCCATCTCTGTTGTCAGTCACCCTGCTTTTGACTAGTGGCGCAGGTACGAAGTGACGTCACTGCAGCCTACGGGTTACTCAATGGGCCAAATTTAAAATGTTTGCGCATTGACTTTCCACTCATGATTAATTGCGTTAATTGTTATAGCGCGTTAATTTGCAGCGTAATTAAGTAATCTAATTAACGCGTTAAACTGACAGCCCTAATTCAAATACACCCATTGGTGAAAACAACACATTGATACTGGATGGTTTTGCCCCAAACTGCATGTGATTATCATAAAGTGGGCATGACTGTAATGGGGGGATTCGTAGGTACCCACAGAACCCATTTTCATTCATATATCTTGAGGTCAGAGGTCAAGGGACCCCTTTGAAAATCACCATGACTTTTTTTTTCTTGCCCAAATTTTACTTCATATGATTATTTAGCATTTTTTCTGACAAGCTAACATAACATGGTGACAACAGATTTGTATGTTTTCTAGTTTCAATAATTCCAGTAACTTTACTTTAGCTTGAAAACTGAGCCGGCTACAACCTGTGAAAGACAGAATAGCTGCCGTTAATGTCCGACCGTCATGTGGTTGTCTACCACATCAACACTTTTGCTGAATTTCTTTTTGACACACATGCAAGATGGCTTAACCTGATATCACTTTCAACACGCAGATTGAAAGAAATTCCTCAGACGGTGTCGCAGGAAATTACGACTCACTTCCTGTGTTCTCAGAAAATTTTCAGAGGTACCATGATGTGTCCTAATTCAAACAGACACACAGAAAAAACCTGTGTAATACAGTATATAAATATGTGTTGATTCATATCTTTCTGCCTATTGCACACAATCAGCAATGACCCACTCCATTCAGGATATTAAAGATTGATTTGTAATTTGTTGAAATGGAGGACTCTCATGTCCATTACAGCCCTGGCAGGATGTGTAAATTATGCATGTGCCCCTCTAAGTGATTGTTTGCTACATACTCGGAAATCGTAGAGTGTGTGTGCAGAGTATTTTTTTTTTTAAAATGTGTTTTGGTTGTGTGAGTGCTTATGAGACATGCAGGTTGGTAATAGTTCAAACAGGCACGAGGGCACCAGGCCTCACGCTAAGCAGCCCTGGAATGTTCCTCAACCATATGACCCCATTACTGCCCCCCCAGACCCACCTCCTCATCACACCTCCCCATGAAGCCGCTCAGTCACAGCCACGGCACTGAGATGGAAGGTGACAGTTTACTTAAGGGACGCTTTTCAGTCAAGCCTCATCAGATGGGTGTAGTAGTCTAAAGCAAGGGTTCTCACACTTTTTTAGGACAGGGACTCCTTACTGGGGTGAAAATGTCCCAAGGACCCCCTCTAAATTTACTGTTTTATGGTGATAAACAGAAACACATTTCAATTTGAATCATATTAAGACAAGATAAGATAATGTGTGAGTTTCTCCACTGTGGGACTAATAAAAGAATATCTTATCTTATCTTATCTTATAATATAAGATGGGGGAATGGGGAAATTTCCAATGTTATTGAATGTTAATATAACTTTTATACTTCTAACCAGAGGGTGATTTTATTCAGATTGCATTTTTGTCTCAATTTAGCAGCATTTTTAGCCTAAATTGAGTTTTCAGAAAATGAACCGTATAGACTGGCATAGTCCTAATAAAGCCAGATATCTAACTAACCAGTCTAAAGCAGACTTTCAGTAAGGGCCTCAACTAAAAAATAATGAACTTATTGCTGTGTGTTACAATCATATCAGAGTTTCTATTGGCTCAAAGTTAACATGGGTGGGAGTTATGGACACAATATCTTTGTTTTATTAGCTCAAATTGTCCCCATCTGTACATTATTAATGATGCAGCACAATGTTATAATTTAAAGCAAATTATTACACAGACCTTCTGACAGAGTGCCATGAACACTTTGAGAATAATAATTTGACAATAAAGATCAGAAAATAGGAAGATAAAATGCCCAAAGATATTTTATTCACAATGACGTTAAACAGGGAAACGCTGGAAGCTGGAACTAGATCTCAAATGTGAGTCCTTTGGCATCTTTTTTTTACCAAATAGCTGATCATCCTATTGACTGGAGTCCCTGCAGACCCCAGAGGTTTCTTTTTTGTCATATTTCTCAGGTGGTTTATTTCATCACTCCAATTTTTAACAACTTTGACAATAATTTTTTCCTAATTACTTTAATACAATGTATTGATTCCTGGGGGACCCCAGTCAAAAGAACCCAACTGAAATTAACAACATAAAACAATGACAAATATTGTCCATGAAAACTCACAGGCACTGCATTTAGCTTTAAAAATATGCTCCAGTCATAACATGGAAAACCGCAGGTACCTGTAGAACCCATTTTCATTCACATATCTAGGGGTCAAAGGTCAAAGGACCCCTTTGAAAATCACCATGCCAGTTTTTCCTCTCCAAAATGTAGCTTAAATTTGGACGTTATTTAACCTCCTTTGTGACAAACTAGTATGACATGGTTGGCACCAGCGGATCCCTTAAGTTTTATGATGCCGGTATCTTCACTTTAGCCTGCTGCAACCTTAAAGATTGCAAGTTGCGTTAATGCATGAAAGAAATTTAGGGCATTAAAATGAATTTGCATTAACACGTTATTATCGCGTCAACATTGACGACCTAATAATGTTTTGAAAAAGAAATAACATTGTGCCATGATGGTTGTTTCTTACAGTACTACAGTAGTCATTGTATGTTAAATAGGTCGGTAGGATGAAGATTAAACAGATTCAGCATTGAAAGTCTTTTACAAAAAAAAAATAAATAAATGCAGAAATTATCATTGATGCCATTGATTACGTCAGAGCTGATGGTGCTGCCCTTTTGGTCGACCCCTCTTGTTATGGAAAAAAACATGCAAGGCTTAAAGTACACAAAGCGGTCACCCTATATTAATCTGTTTCCAGACCGTAAGTTATTTTTATTCCTCAGCCTCTCACCAGCTCAGACATTATACACTATTGTATCTTCTTACATCATCTGTTTACACCACTCGTTCACACACAGTCACACTCATACTGAGAGAGAGAGCAAGTAAATATTTCCCAAATCAATTTGCTGGCTTTGCTGATTCATTTGTCTGAGTGCAGCAGTTAAAAAGTCTGGCTGACTTGAGTTCAGTGTGGTCTGCCATTGACAGGCCTCAACACTTGGTCACCACGTAACCTGTTATCAAGTGTTGCTTACAAGCAACAGGTCTGAGTCAGACCGCATGAGGAAACAAGTGCTTATTCTGCTCTGAGGCCTTTGTTAGAGAAGTAGACAATGACAGGAAGTTAACTTTTTTTCTGTCATTTGCAGGATAACGGTTCTATTTTCATCCTTATAAACGACCCCCACAAAACTAACACAACGTCTGACAGGAAGCTCGCAGTGCTACCAGGGGAACCCCCATCGTTTAGAGATGTTGAGCGGAGGTGGAGGCGAGCTTGATTCACATCTGGTGTTTCACCTCATTGATGATCCTCCTGCAACCTGTGTAACAGAAGAGGCAGAGCGGCAACCACATTGCTGCTGAAGGGGTGGGGTGTAGGACACATTTATTTATTCACTGGGTGCTGTTTGGGTGACAATGGGGACCTTTGTCCTTCTATCTGCCTTGTGATGATGTCACATGGGCTCTTAAGAGGAAGTATCACTGCAGCTTCTTGCCCACTCCTCCCCCATCATTGCCTGACCCACACACACACACACACACACACACACACACACACACACACACACACACACACACACACACACACACACACACACACACACACACACACACACACTTGTCCAGAATGATAAAAACATGTTTATCAACCACCAGCAATGCAAATACAAAATACAAATTGCAAATTCAAATTTATTGTGTAGCACACAGACATCTTCTGCCAGTTAGTAGGGCACGTAGGCACATGTAGATGCTATTTAAAAAATGCAGAAATTTAATAATTTAATAATAACCTCCTAAGACCAACTTTACTGACTTTCAGAGGCAATAGCAGGCTCAGAAAACTAGAAAACAAGTACACAAGTAATAACTATGTCATGCCAGCTTGTTGGGAAGGAGGCTAAATGATGTTCTCAAGCTCTGCTAAATATTGGCAAAAAAAAACAAACAAACAAACATGCATGGCCATATTCAAAGGGGTCTCTTGACCTCTGCCCTCAAGATATGTGAATGAAAATGAGTTCTATGGGTGCCAACGAGTCTCCACTTTACAGACATGCCCACTTTATGATAATCACATACAGTGAGTGGCCAAAACCGTGCATTTTCTTGAATGATGTAATTGAATATTTCTGCATACTGGGGTCCCTAAGCAGTCTTTGAATTGCATTAATTGGGTATCTCTGTAAAGCTGAGACTTGTGGATCCAATGAGCCCAACTGTATTCATGTGTGGTGATGTTAGTCTCCACAGTCATCATTTCATTGTAGTGAGACCATTTTTTGAAACTTGACCTCATTGTATGAAATGACCTGTGGTGACCTCTACGATAATCACAGCCTCATGAAACTTTACAGCCACAAACTAGAGACCTAGAGCATTCAGAGGATGGATGGCTTTCCAAGCTAGCTCGACAATAAGGGGCTTTCTGAGCAGTTTCCAGAACAGATGTGCAAAATGTCAAAATTGTCTTAATGTAGTATTTTGGAGGTATTCTGAATTGTTTTATCAATTCTAGAATAGTAAAAATTGGCTGAATTTAGCACCAAATCTGTGTAACAAATGGTATCAATCCAAAAATTGCTGGGACTAGTGTGGGTCTCAGAGGGTTAATCACAAAAAGTTAGCTCCTAATTACATCGTTGAGATAACTCCAGCACGATTCATCCAGCACGATTCCTCCATGCTGAATAAAAGAGGCCGAGGGCTTCCTACAGGCTGAGAAATCTCCTGTGTTACAAGATTATGACTGTCAGATTGAAAAATCACTTCTTTGGCTTTAATGTAGTTAAATAGTGCAGTCTTTGGATGGAAATCGCATTGTGTATAATAAGCTAATGAGTGACTGTTGTGCGTGGGATGGCCTGTGATGATGAGGGGAAACCAGATGAGAGGTCTGGATATTTGATTTAACAGACCGCGAGGGAAGCAAGGTGTTTGTTGCTGTATACCTCTTCTATGATACACTATAGTTATTCTGGGGCTCTTCTTCTTGCCTATACAGCCCAGTTATTATCATTGAGTTTCTATGCTGGGGAAAACCATTCCCCCCCACCTTTCTCTCCACATTCCTGCGAGTGTCTCATGATGCATGAAAGGCCACACATGTGTGTGTTTTCGCTGAGAGGCCTCCCTCTCAGTGGTGAGTTTGTTATCTCTTGTCTGATCAGGAAACACCCTGGAAATGTTGGTGTGAAAGAAGTTTTACAGATTGAATTTGACCTCAAACATTTATAGTCATCTTTGACATCAGAAAATGATTTAAAAAAAAATAGAAAGTACAATCATTTAGGACAGGGGTGTCCTAAATAAGAGTAATAATCCCAATAAGAGTGACAGGGCCTGTGCTGGATTCATTATTTGATGTCATTTGCTGTCATGCGCAACACAGGAGCTGCAGGAGGAAAATGTCTTTGTCAAAAAAATGAAAAGTCCCAGAGTGTTGGGTTATCCAAGAAAACTGACCCAGTTCCTGTTTCTTCTCAGAGGTAAATAAGAAGCCAGTGTGCTTTGTGTGTTCACAACACCTTTTGGTGCCAAAGGAATATGGGAATCGGAGACACTATCAGACAAGAACAACAGAAAACAAAGAACATGAATGAATCCCCCTTCAGAGGATAGACATACAGTAGATGTCCTGTCTAGAGAGTAACAACATAATGAAAATACAACATAGACATTTATATATATATTTATATTTATATATATATATATATATATATATATATATATATATATATATATATATATATATATATATATATATATATATATATATATATATATATATATATATCAGGCGATTAAAAAAATTAATCTAATTAATTACAGGATTTGTAATTAATTAATCTAATTAATCACATTTTAATCTTATACCTGCTAAAGGCCCCCAAATAAAGAATTTGAATTCTAGGACATTACAAAATTGTAGTGCATGACTAATCAATAGAATACACCAAGAAGAGAAGATTTGAAATCCACATTTTTATTGGTTAAGTGTGCTTTATAAATGAAATTCAAAAGAAAAAAGGTCAAGCACATCAGCAAACCAATTAGGCCAGGTGCATTTCTCAAAAATGCAATACAAATACAGTTAAATAAAATTCAGAAATAAAATAAGGCTGAGTCTCAAATAGGCACATAAGCAGACTCTCAATCAAAATGAATACTAAAGCTGACTCAATACAGCAATTCAAAATGAATAGTATAATATGCCTCTAAATAAGGCAACATCAATAGCAAGATGCCAACAGGCATTTCCTTTAAAAGGGTCAGCTAACGTTACAGGAGCTGACAACAGACAACTCTATGTGTCCTTGAGCCAGTTGCTCAGACAAACAAGCTTGTTTACATAGTCTGAGTGTGAGGCTGCCCTCTTCTTTTCAATGATGTTACCTGCGAGGGAAAAGAGTCTCTCACATGGCCCAGACGTGGCAGCGGTAGCCAGGTAGGAGGAGAGGACAGCTGTTCATCAGCTCCTGCGTGAGCTGCCACCACTCCAGTGGACACTCATGCATTCCAATGCACGGCTCAGCTTTGTAGCGGGCTAGAGGCCCCTGCTCCTCCTTGTCCGAGTCCGAGTCCGAGTGACAGGTCCGAGTGGGCTTGCCTCGCTCTCCTGTGTCGCGTCCATCTCTGTTGTCAGTCACCCTGCTTTTGACTAGTGGTGGAGGTACGAAGTAACGCCACTGCAGCCTACGGGTCACTCAATGGGCCAAATTTAAAATGACTGACTTGCCACTCACGATTAATTGCGTTAATTTTTATAGCGCGTTAATTTGCAGCGTAATTAATTAATCTAATTAACGCGTTAAACTGACAGCCCTAATATATATATATATATTTTAATATGAACATATGTGAGAAGGCAAATCCAGGAGGATGTCAAGCAGCCTCCCAGCATCACCATACAGATAGATAGATAGAGCCAGAGCAACACAACCTCCTCTTCACGCCAAACAAGTAGAGCCAGAGCAACGCAACCTCCTCTTCACGCCAAACAAGTAGAGCCAGAGCAACACAACCTCCTCTTAATGCCAAATAGATAGAGCCAGAACAACACAACCTCCGCTCCACGCCAAACAAGTAGAACCAGAGCAACGCAACCTCCTCTTCACGCTAAACAAGTAGAGCCAGAGCAACGCAACCTCCTCTTCACGCCAAACAAGTAGAGCCAGAGCAACACAACCTCCTCTTCACGCCAAACAAGTAGAGCCAGAGCAACGCAACCTCCTCTTCACGCCAAACAAGTAGAGCCAGAGCAACACAACCTCCTCTTAATGCCAAATAGACAGAGCCAGAGCAACACAACCTCCTCTCACCCACAGCCACCCCCAAAAAACCCCCCCTCAAAAAAAAAAAAAAAAACACCCCCCCTTTCAAAAAATAACCAAAAACACAACCCCCTCTCCACCCAACAAGTAGAGCCAGAGCAACACAACCTCCTCTTCACACCAAACAAGTAGAGCCAGAGCAACACAACCTCCTCTTCACACCAAACAAGTAGAGCCAGAGCAACGCAACCTCCTCTTAATGCCAAATAGATAGAGCCAGAGCAACACAACCTCCTCTTAATGCCAAATAGATAGAGCCAAGACTATTTTTTTGTTTTTAGATCACACTTGGTAATGTAAATGTTTGTTTCCCATGCCAATAAGCCCTTTTGGACTGAATTAAATTGATAGAGATCATAAAATATCCTGGATGGTGGTCACACCTCACATACGCCAACATGAAAGCTGTTCACTGAAGTCAGATCTGCTCATCAGTCACCGTTGCATGAATGTGTGTTTAAAGTAAAGCAGGAGAAGTGTAGCTTTCACTTTCCCCAACAACCCCCAGTCTCTATTGGTACTATTAGCCTGATTTTATTAGTTGCACAACTGCCTTTATTGATTATTCCTTCTTACAGCAAAGCAGCTTCATTCAACCCCCAACAAGTTTTCTGCAAACCCTGACATCTGCCAAAATACAAACTTTCCAAGAGCTCTTTTGTTTTGGATTTCTGTGTGTTTGTGTGTGGGTTGGGGTTGCTGTGGCACAGCTTGGCTTACTCAGCATGTAGTTACTAGGCATTATTGTTTTATTGCAAGGAGCTCAGCATGGAGTTTTCCACTGAGGAGCTGGGTGTGGTCATCTGTTTGTGGGTGTTTAATGTGGAATGCATCCCATATGCTGCACATATTATACCATAATCGTACATGATCTTAACCTCTTAGATTTTACTCCCCTTTCCATCGCACAGCTGGCAACTCAGAGCTCTCAAATGAAAGCAGGGTGGCTCCACTGGGCATCAACTCTCCACCTCTTTCTGCTTTTTGTCTCTGACTTTCTGCTTCTCTCACTTCCGCCGGCTGTTACAATAATTACTGACCGTGTTGATACAGCCAGCAGTGCTGCCATATTATAAGTTCCCCTCTCAGCTGAGAGCAGTCCGCCCTTCCTTGGCCCCCCAACCTCCATCCAACTCCCTCCCACCATCTCTCCGACTTTTTCTGTAAGAGGATATGAGTCGGTACAGCTGGCAACGTTTGACATTCGAATAAAAGGAAGCTTGTGTGTGTAGGTAAGAGTTTGGAGGTATTAAGAGTCACTCTGATTGGATGGGAAGTCTCTGCCCCTTGCCTGCTTTGCCCCTCATTGGTTTTGTTTCCTGACACACACACACTAGTCAAGTGTGGGCTAATTCAGTTCTGGGCACTCATGTTACTGCCTCCTTTTTGTGCAAAGGGGAGAGGGGCTTAAGGGGTGTGGGCGGAGGATGACTGGGCGAGGGAGGGGAAAGCAGAGAGGGAAGGCTGGGGCTCTTGGTTTGGGGGCGGAGAACAGAAGGAGCTTTGGGACAATGGTGGAAAGTAGGATTGTGAGTTTGTCTGGGTGAACACATGAGGAAAAAGAGGAAAGAAGATGGGTGGATCAAAGAGACATGACAAGGATTGAAGTAGGATGTGGTGGAGCAACAGAAGATCGGACTCGTCTTAGCCGCTGTGGACGCAAACAGGAAGAGAGGAAAGTAGAGGTACACAGAAGACTTGCCTGAACAAGAGGCAGAAAAAGAAAACTACTGAGTGAGGAGGCGTGAGAGAAACACTGAGTCAAACCAGACAGACAGAGACAGACAGGAAGAGCTAGAGGAGGAGGAGGAGGAGGAGGAGGAGGAGGAGGGGGGACTGAGGTAAAAAGAAACATAAGAAAGCAGAGGGGCAAAAGATTAACACTCTTGAGAGGGAGTGTGTGAGATTGAGCCGAGGAGGGGGGAGGAAATCTGAAAACAGAGGGAGGTTGACAGAAAGCAGAGAGTGTTGAGAAAGGTGAGGTCAGACAGTAGACCGAAGGTGAGGGGGCCAGCGGGTGAAGATAGCAGGAGAGGAGAGGTATGAGGGGACAGCTCTTGAAGTCACTCTTCTCTTTGGTGATCACTCTCTTCTTTGTGGGGAGCCTGCTGACCACTCTCGTCTGGTACATGGTCGACAACAAGTAAGTGTGTAACTACCTTCTCAGCCACCTATTAGACCACACACACAACAATCCAGTCAGCCAGATTTCTGTATCTGTGGCCCTGGAGGCACGTTAGTGGAGGCATGAGGCGTACTTTGACAAGACAAGACAAGAACGCAGCAGCTGATGATCACAGGGCTGAAATAGAGGAATTTTTAGTTTTACTTTTTCTCAGCACAGTTTGGCAAAGTTATCCTCTTTGCCAGAAGACACAGAGCTGTGGTAGGTGTAGTTAGTGTGAAATGACTGGCGTTGTTTTACCCAGGTATGTGTGAATTAGGGCTGTCAATTGATTAACATATTTAATAATGATTATCACACATCTTTTATCTGCTCAAAATGTACCTTGAAGGGAGATTTGTCAAGTATTTAACAAAGTGGATAAAAACGCATGTTTTATGCAGAATGTATGAATATATTTATTATTGGAAATCAATTAACAACACAAAACAATGATAAATGTTGTCTTGAAACCCTCACAGGTACTGCATTTAGCATAAAATAAGATGCTCAAATCATAACATGGCAAGTTGCAGCTCAACAGGCAACAACAGCTGTCAGTGTGTCAGTGTGCTGACTTGACTATGACTTGCCCCAAACTGCATGTGATCATCATAGTACCATCAAGTGGGCATGTCTGTAAAGGGGAGACTCATGGGTTCCCATAGAACCCATTTACATTCACATATCTTGAGGTCAGAGGTCAAGGGACCCCCTTGAAAATGGTCATGACAGTTTTTCTGACTGTTAGTTAACCTCCTTTGTGACAAGATAGTATGACATGGTTGGTACCACTGGGTGTCTTAGGTATTTCATGATGCCAGTATCTTCTCTAGCTTTTAAAACTGAGGCCGCTACAGCCTAATAATCGCAAGTTGTGTTAATGTGTTAAAGAAATTAGTGGCGTTAAAACACATTTGCATCTGAATATGTCTCATAAGGCATCATGTGTACCTGTTCTTCAACATCATGATTCATCTTTTGATACTGAGCGATCTAAGAGAGATGGTACTAGTAGAGAAAATTTGAAAACGTCAACAGGTTAATTTGTTTCTCAATGGTGTTAACATGTTATTGCCAGTAGAAGTTTCAATGTTAGGAAAATCAGAAGCAGCAGATTGATTTTCGTAAACACAAACGACACCTTCAAACTGAAACCTAAAGAATCCCTGAACGTAACACGAGAGGCAATCACACCACCTGAAATTAAACTATGAGAGATTTTATTTCTTGATCTTCTCAGAAACATAATAACAGGAAGAAAAGAGGATACATAACAAGCAAAACAGCCTACCGCAGACCACAGACGTTACAACATGGAGACTCAAAGAGACACATGTCTCCTGCTGAAATGTAGCTACGTAGGAAAGGTCTTGTGTACACTGGTTGTTCATTTATGGCGAATAAAGCTGACAGATTCACCAATGCTCTGCCACATAATGGGAAATGTCTGAATACAGAACTTGGTGTGATTATTCTCCTTGCTTCAGTGTATATTGAAGTTAGAAATTTATACAGGACATCATGTTGAACCACATGAGCATTCACTGGTTCGATCCCCTTTTGAAAATCTAGTTAGTTATAACATAATTTTGTGTTTTATCTCTTTCATCATCATTTTACTCAGCTGTGCTGTCTCTCTCTCTTGTTGGCTCCACAGTAATGTTGAACCTCAGAGGCTGCCTCCTCAAAAGAAAAGTGCCCCTCAGCCCTCCGACCCTTGTAATGGCTGCAGGTGAGAGACGTCAATGACCTTTTTATTTATGTCTTCATCATATCAAGACATGTCAGCACTACAGGATTACACACTTGACTGTGTGTGTGTGTCTGTCACAGGGAGGTCATCGACAAAGTGTTAGAGCGTTACTCTAAAACCTGGAAGAAGCAGGAGGACAATTACCAAAAAATCAGGTAAAAAGGATGACATCCTCTCCAATATTTTCAACTTATTTTATTGTGAACTGTCAGAACAACAAATCAAACCAGAAAAAGGTTGCCAGAATTGCTAATAATTGTCCGTGCATGTTGTATCTCCAGTGTTCACAGCCACAGGAATTGTCTTGTCATGGTCCGGGGATGTAGAATGATTTAAAAGGTAGCTCAGATAAAGTGTGCGTTAAGCTGTGCTCGAGAGGGGCACATAAATCACTATTTAGCTGCAAATCTCCTCCAACTAAAGACAGGCCACCATATCATCGCACCACTTCTTTAGAAAAGGAGACAGATTTCTCTTCTCTCAAAAAAACACTTAGCTATAACCATAGAAAAACAACCCAAAACAGCAAGTACACAGTCTGGGTTGATTTATTTACCAATAATTACACTTAGTGAATGACATATTTCCTCCCAAAACGGGAGGGTCCACTCACCTGATTTATATTTGTCACAAATGGCGGAATTCGATGGGCAGATCCTATTAAGTCTGATCTCATGTATGACCTTAAACTATACTAGCTCCAAACAAAAAAACTAAATCTATGTAGGATGCTTTTTATATAGTTAGAAAGAAGAAGAACTAGAGGCACGGAAGGAGAAGTGGAAATAAATATGTAGAAATAAGCAGAAGAACTTACATGCCAATGTTAAACACATGGTCTAAGTATAACACGTCTTTGGGTTATGTGAGTTATGGTAAAAAAGAGGCAGCTTTCACTCACCTGGGTCTTTTTATGGACATAAGATCCTTATATCCATCCATCCATCCACATCCATCCATCCATCCATCCATCCATTATCTGTAACTGCTTATCTTATTCAGGGCCATTGAGGGGCTGGAGCCGATCCCAGCTGACACTGGGCGAAGGGTAAACCCTGACAGGTCACCAGACTATTGCAGGGCCGTAACATAGAGACAGACAACCTTTCACACTCACATTCACACATATGGGCAACTTAGAGTCATCAGTCAATCTAACCTGCAAGTGTTAGGACTGTGGGAGGAAACTGGAGAACCTGGAGAAAACCTAAAATCCTGATACGAACAAAGACATTTCAAAATGTATTTATAACATGAACAAACTGCTTATTCAACTAACTCTTACTGAATTTTGCAATTCTGCTGAACACCACTCTTGACCATCTTGTAGAAGAAGAAGAAGATCTACCTTTATTAGTCCCACAATGGGGAAATTCAATTTACACTCTGTTAAACTACATGGTACATGCAGACCTGAAACACACATACATGCATTAATGGAGAGATGTCAGAGTGATGGGGCTGCTCCTGACAAGCGCCCCGAGCAGTTGGGGGTTTGGTGCCTTGCTCAGGGGCACCTCGGCAGTGCCCAAGAGGTAAACTGGCACCTCTCCAGCTACCAGTTCACACTCAGTTTTTGGTCCATGTCGGGACTTGAACCGGTGACCCTCCGGTTCCCAAGCCAACTCCCTACAGACTGAGCTACTGCTGCCCCCCAAAAAAAATAAAGTATGTGATTTAACAAAATCCCCAGATCTCAGCTGAACAGCAAGTGCCACGGTTCCGACAAGGCCATCATTACCCAGGCCAACACTCCAGTGGGATCGAAGCTCGTGTACGACGGAGAAAAGAAGAGGACCCTCCAGGTGACCCCGGAGATTTTCAGCACCTTTGTAAAGGTAGGTTGTTTCTCACTCATGAATATTACATCTGATGTTTTTTTTGGCTGCCTTGATTGCTCCTAAAATGATTTACCACAGAGGTTATTTCACTGCTTTGCTCCTGCTCGTTCTGCCAAAGGTCATGTGTCTACTCACATGCTGGTTCTTTGACACACATGACTACACAGCATGGTTTTATTTTTGGTAAGGGGCTCACAGACTCAGACCAGAGACTTTCTGAGCTGGAGTTAGCCTGTACTGCTGGGCTTATTTGTTTTTTTTAATCGCCCTGACTAGTGAACACATTTTGATTTAACCGTGAGTAAAGGTGTGAGTGTGAGTAAAGGTCTTTACAATGTGAATGGACAATCAGATTTGAACAGTTTAGATTACAACTCCACAACTAAATGTTATTTCGTTGTCCTCTTATTTGGAACTGGCGTCGCTGCAGAAAAGAGTTCCTACTATATCTTGACTTTGACCTCAGCTATGTACATAACTAAGGTTAAACAGTTCTTGAAGCAAAGAGCATAAAAATCAATAAAACAAAAAAAGATTGTGAAAAATAGTGACTATCATATCTGGAGACCTGGAGTCCTCTTCTAGTCTTCATCAGTGGCCTCACTAGGCCTGTCCCGAATACCATTTTTTGGGCTTCGAAGCTTCAGTGAGAAAGAATGGATGATATTTGAAGGTTTGCCTTGCAGCAAGGCGCTGCAGGCTGACTGTCTATCCAATCCACATCCGCCCCGTTTCAGTGCTGCTGCCACACTACCACACACACACACACACACACACACACACACACACACACACACACACACACACAGCGATAAGAAAAACTAATAATAATTAATGTTGAAAAATGTATGTTTATTTTATTTAATTTAATTTATTTATTTATTTTTCATGTGTGACCAAGACCATCATGGTGTGAGGTGGGCTGCTCTTTTTCATTTATTGTCAGACTCCTTGCCATGTCATCTCAGTAAAAAAAAAAACTGTAAATAGAAGAGATCCCCAAAGTGATCAAAATTCGTCTTGGCATAACAATTTGTACCAAATGCCCTGGTCGGACCCCACCATTGGGCAAACCTATTGGGGCAAACAAACAATCTACCACTGACCCAAATCAGCCACAGAAGACGTTAAAACTCTCAAATCCATAGGATTTATTAACACAGACGTACAAACATGACAATACAAAATCACAGGCAGCAAGACCAGCAGTCGCCACACTAGAGGCCTCTCCCTTCTGCTACTGGCTCAGGATATTTTAAGCAGTTCCTTCCTAACCTCGTTGAACAATGCAGCACACCTGGGCAGAACTACTGGAGAGGGAAAAGGGACAACAGCACAAGGAACAACACACATACAGCTGTAACACTGGTAACCCATCCATGTTGAGGCTCCAGAGAAAAGGTCAGGAGATCACCAAAGTAGTATAGTTCAACATCTGATAACCATGAATGTACAAATTTTGTGCCAATCCATCCATCCATCCATCCATCGTCACCCTTATCCTGTTAGGGGTCGCGGGGGGCTGGAGCCGTCCCAGCTGGCATAGGGCGCGGGGACACCCTGGACAGGTCGCCAGTCCATCGCAGGCACAAAACAACAACATATAACAACAACCATTCACGCTCACATCCACACCCGCAATTTCAGAACAATTAACCAAACAGCTGTCTTTATGGTGGGAGGAAGCCGGAGACCCGGAGAAAACCCACGCTACACAGGAGAACATGCAAACCCACACAAAAAGCCGCAAGCTGGAATCGAACCTCACCCTCTTCTGTAGGCGACACGCAACCACACACCACCGCACCCTTTTCCAATCCATGAAGCATAAATTCAAATTGTGCTGCTGGTGAAAAGAAAAGAGGGATCACCAAAGTCATGAGCACTCATTGTCTGGGAACCACAAATGTCACAGTAATCCATTTAATGTTAGTGAAGACTTTTCATTTCATTTATTGTCAATATGTTGCACTGGTATACGATACCTAAAACTCGCAGTGGGTGAGGGCGAGGCAGCAAGGAATAGTTCAGGGATTTACTGATAAAATTAAGGTACATAAGTTTACTGGCATGGGCAGAAAGTCTGAACAAAAGACACAGAGGTAATAGGTGTTTGGCAGGGAACAGGATGCGGACAGGGATAGATTCAGAGTCAGCTAAAGATTCCAGGTAACAGGCTTCAGGATATAGGTTACAGAGTCCAGAGGCTGGAAGTCAACGGCACAAAGAAACATGAGAAACTGGCAGGGAATGAGCGGAAATGGGCAGGTGAATGAGAGTCATCCATCTGGTGGATGGAGGTGGCAATGGAGAAGTGAGAATGTGGCTGAAGGGAAGCAGACTTTGTGCCTCTCAACCTTTTTATGATGATCTGGTAAAGTGTAAGTGAGGCGTTTGTTGAATGTTCAGTCTCCAGAAGTGAACGTCACGTCACTGTACACTGACGCAATGACCACAGGCTTACAGTATGACTCATTTTCACAAAGCAAACTGATAACTGTGTCATCTGCAAGTATGACGGCTGGATTTTCACTCAGCCTTTGAGCGTGGCCGTTCACAATGACTAATGAGAGAAGTTCAATGCACAGGGTGTGAGTGAATGTCGGATTGTCAGTTTTGTAAAGGTAAATAAGTTAGCAGACACAGGCCCTGTAGTCCGATGCTGCAAAGAGAAAGATTCTTGACCATCCAGTGAGCAGTTTCAAGGATGTATAAGTCAGTCTGGGAGAATTTGTGCATTGTCACACATGTTAGTTAGATGTTGTTATCCAACACTGCAAACACATTAAGTTTTCCAGGGCACCCAGATTTGAACTAGAGACCTCTTGATCTGCAGTCACATGCTCTATCACTGAGCTACACCCCCTCCTTGTGACGCAACAACTAAGCCAGCAACAGTAAACTACTAAGCGACATCCCTTTTACTGTATTGAGAGAGATTATCTGTTGTTCACTTGTGTCTTGAATAATTGCCATAAACAGCTGGACTAAATATCGGCAATTTTCAGGCCGTGTTGCTAAAGCCTCAATTCCCAGACACTGTGCAAACCATGATAGCACAACACATCTGTATCCAGGAACAAACGCTCTGCAGCTGAGGCCAAACGTCATTTCAGGAGTGTGTTCACTCAGTCCCAGTTCCCAGACTCTGAAAGTCTGCATTTCTAAACCAAATATGTCAGGCATGAAGAGTATCTCTGGATACCACCCAACAAGTTTCACTGACATGCAAAGTGCAGGGTGCAATCTGGAAAAAGATTAATAGTATTAATAGTTAGGCTACCTCCATATTTGCCAACAGTCAAAAAATGATTTTGAATTTTAGGCTGTTTTTATACCTTTTAAAATCATACTGACTCTGAGGCAACGTCAACCAGAGAAGGACGGACGAAACATTAAACTTGTACATTAGCAACTGAAACTAGAGAATGTTGAAAAGCTGATGCTACACTGCATTGTTGGCTTTTTTCTATGTTGTAAAGGAGCTGAGTGACAAAAATGTTGCAGAATAATATTAAAGTTTTTTTTGCAGTAGAAGAACATAGATTTCATTCACACCCAATGAATAAACACATACATGTTAACATATGTTGGTACTGCAGGCCAATTGATCACCCTCCCTTTATATGGCTCTTTGTCTTTCACACACTGTATATTATAATCTGTATAAATGGCAATTTAGAATACATTTTCCTCTGGTTTTTATTCCAGGAGCATCCATTCCCAAATAAAACATGGGACACATGTGCTGTTGTTGGGAACGGAGGGATCCTGACCAACAGCAGCTGTGGAAAGATGATCGATTCAGCTCAGTTTGTTATCAGGTGAGAAAGGTGTCCGGTGCAGTGGACTGATGACAACTTTAATCAACTCATCTCTTTTGCAGTTCTTTATAACAATCTCTATATCATCTTAATCGCTTGTTCAGGTGCAACCTACCTCCCTTGAAAAATGGTTATGAGAAACATGTGGGCGTCAAGACTGACCTCGTGACAGCAAACCCAAGCATCTTCCTAGAAAAGTGAGCCAGGCAACGAATCTCGCTGCACCTTAAAATGTTCCTTTTGTCTTGTTGCTTCACATCTGCTGTTCATTTTCAGGTATGGGGCTCTGATGGGGCGTCGCCGTCCCTTTGTAGAGAGTCTGCGTACCTACGGCAACTCCCTGCTGCTCCTTCCCGCCTTCTCCTATGGACACAACACTCCTGTGTGCATGCGGGTCGTCTATAGCATTGAGGACTTTGAAAGCCCCACTCGGCCCATCTTCTTCAATCCTGGCTACCTCCAGAATCTGGCACTCTTCTGGCGCTCCCAAGGCCTGCGAGCAGTGCGGCTCAGCACCGGCATAATCATGGCTAGCCTAGCGCTGGAACACTGTGCCAATGTGCATCTGTACGGGTTCTGGCCCTTCAGTAATCACCCACATGGACTCCACGCTCTGACTAACCACTACTACGATGACAGACAAACTAAAACGAAATTCCACGCCATGCCAGCTGAGTTTGACCTCTTGTTGCGGCTGCACAGTCAGGGAGCGCTCAGGCTTCACCTGGGAGATTGTCAAGCTGGTGAAAAGTAGCTCCCAAACCCAGCTGACAGGACAGGAGCAAAGTGCCTTGTTTGTAGCCCAGTCTTTCCTATACATTTGAATGAATTGACATATCTATTTTGGCTGATGAGCTTGTGTCCAAGCAGAATGGACTTACAGTGAATGCTGCGGCAGCCAAGATATTTGCACTGAAATCAAGATGCAACAATCACAAGGCTGTAAACATTATAGTCTTGTAGTGTATCTAAAACTGTATTTATAACGTTCCAGCTGGAGTCTGGAGGGAGTTATTTTGATTTAAATGGGAATCCTTTGTGAGGCCGTTGTGGGGGTCGACACTGTAGTGCCTTATGTCAGATCTAACTGAATGTATTTTGAAGAAAATCGAATACCTCCTTTACATGAAGATTGCCTGGCTATTAACATTTAATGAATTCAGCCAGACACAGAATGTAAATAATCTTTTGACATTTAACCACTTTTAAAAATATTCTGGGAACTTTTGAGGGGAAATGTATGGTACTCACACGCTTAAATCACACAAAGGCTGGTGCTGGTTGTAGAAGATGATTTCTGCACTCTTGTTCTCACTTACTGACACTGCTGGATGTGATACAGACACAAGGTAAACCTCAGATATCAGAGGGCCTTCAGGGGTTGTGTCAAACTACAAACTATCATGGCTGCCCTCTGTGGTCATCAGAGGACCCTATTAAGTGTGGCTCGGAGCCAAGGATTACACACCACAGACAGAAACACAACTAAACATGGGAGGTCCCTACTCACAAAGGTTGCTATGGTGAGCCTGTGCTACAATGTGCTACCGCTCATCACCACAGTGACCAGACGTGGATATATACTGTCACAAAGTGGCAACATCCACATGTTGGTACAATATTAAGTTGAAAAAGTGTACTTTTTAAGATGATGTAAATGCTAAATCAGTAACTGACTCCAATGTAAGGTGATATAATGATGCACTTTGGGTGAACATTGTAACCTTTGGGTGAGAACACTTGGTAAATGGGAGTACCAAGTTTCATGCTGATGCTTATAGTCTTAACAGTGACTTCTGTCATCCAGAACAATAACGTATGCTGTAGATGACCAAACATGAGAACTCTTGGTGAGCCAGTTTTAGAAACAAGTGATTTTTTTTTTTTCATGAACAGCACAAGATGCGAGGGAAAATTAAGTTAAAGTGAATCAGTGAATAAATATTTATCACAAAAACAATGTTTTTTTGTATGTAATAAGTGGCTGGAGTGGAATTCATTTGTTTAACCAGGCAACAAAAGTTTTCCCCAGACGTCTACATGATTTAGTGTGTTTGAGCCACTAAGTGTTCAAAACCTGCCAAGATATGAACAAACCACACACCATATGATCCACTGATTTATTAGGATAGATTTGCTCATTTCTTTTATATGCATTCCTTTGATTCTCCTCTCTCTTTCTTTACACAACATAGAGCGTTTTTGGACCTCATGTAAACCATATGGCAGTGTAGTGTATTTGCAAATGCATGAATCCATACTAATATTTCAGTTATAAGTCTGTGAAGGTTCTCATTCATCCAGGTCATATTCATTCTGGCAAAAAGTTGAATCGAAGGCAACTGGACTTAGATTTGTCCCTGGGATTTCAGGGACAAATCTAAGTCCAGTTGCCTTCGATTCAACTTTTTGCCAGAATAATATTTCAGTTCATTATTTGATCTCCAATTTTTCCATATTCAATGCAGTTGTGTGCTTGTACATTACTGCACTTCACTGAGTTTCTCCTGTGTGTCATGCTGCAGGGCGTCCACAGTGCCAGAGTGGACCAAACATGCAAACATCTGCTTGATGCTTTCACAGAGACAAGACAGATAGAAATACACAACTTCCTCACCTTCTGATCTGCTCCCTCCTTTGACAAGAAGTCGCCCTCTAGTGGCTCTAGCTAGCTCCAGCTTCAAAGCATCACCAGCTGCCTGATATCCACTTATGCTTCAGTTTCTTTCCCTCTCTTCAACAAAACGCAGTAAATTGCTTCAGTTGAAAAACTTTGCTCACTGGGGAAGAATTTAATGAGGGCTCCAGGGGAGGAAACCGAGTCTGACTCTCAGTAAATCACCTGTGGCTTATTGGGATGGAGCGGCGTCTCACTGCTCTGGGGAGAAGCTGACTGAAGTATTTCTGTTGATTTATGACCATCTGCTGCTGGCCGACTTATTGAACAGACATGTGGAGCCAAGTGGTGAACAATCCAATCAGAAAGCCTCCTTTTACTACTGGACTGTGTTCGTGTGAAGGAAGCCACGTCATAATGTCCAGCCTCACAACTTCACAAGTATACACATCATTATTTGCTGGAAGAGACTCAGATCCTGATTCGTTAAATCAAGAACATAATGTGCCGACTTTGTGGATTTGTCCCACTTTCATTTTTGTCATAACATGAACTGTTGCTTGTTTGGAAAGCTACTGTGGGCAAAGCTGGGAATGGTTTGAGTAATTTGGAGTAACATGACCTTCCCCCAGTTGATTCATCAGCCAATTTGTCTCCACACACAGCTGCTCAGCAGATCTCACAACAATGGTAAAAAAGGAGTGTTTATTAAAACACAGCCCAGTGGGTTGCTATATAATATAAGATAAAGAAGATAAGAAAATAGACACAATGCCTAAATTCAAAATGTTCAATAATCATGTCCATGATATTGCACATAACATCCCATTAGCCTATTGCCCGCTGTGTCCTGTAAATCACAAAACTGTGATGATGTAATCCATGGAGAGACAGTAGTCCAGAGCTGAAATGGAGTCTGGAGCCACCTCAGCACCTCATGCCTCTGCAGTCCGTCTCTTGACATGATGTAGCTGAGTTGTAAAGTCTGAAGAAAGGATTTCCTGATTTAAATCTTTAATTGCAATTTCCATGTCCAAGTATTTAATACACTTATCAACATGGGAGTGGGAAAATATGCTACTTTTATGCAAACATATGTATATATTTATTACTGGATGTCAATTAACAGACCAAATACAGATATTGTCCAGAAACCCTCACAGGTAATGTACTTAGCATGAAAAATGTGCTCAGATTATAACATGGTTAACTGCAGCCCAACAGCCAACAACAGCTGTCAGCATGTCAGTGTGCTGACTTGACTATGACTTGCCCCAAACTGCATGTGATTATCATAAAGTGGGCATGTCTGTAAAGGGGAGACTGGTAGGTACCCATAGGACCCATTTTCATTCACATATCTCGAGGTCAGAGGTCAAGGGACCCCTTTGAAAATCTAGCATACGTTTGGAGCGTTATTTAGCGACAAGCTAGTATGACAGTTGGTACCAATAGATTTAATGGATAGTTTCTAGTTTAACATGATCCCAGTATCTTCAGTCTAGCTTTAAAAACTGAGCCCGCTACAACCTAAAAATCACAAGTTGCATTAATGCATTAAAGAAATTAGTTGCGTTAAAACAAATTTGAGTTAACACATTATTAACAGCCCTAAAAAATACATAATGTCATATTTCATAATGTTCACAGTCGAAAAGTAATTTTAAATACAATAACTAAATATTCATACAACTAATTTGATTTTATTTTTTTCATATTAAATGTAGGCCTGAAAGTAAAAATAACATACTATGATACAAAAAATAAGGGACTTTAACAAAAGGGTTGGTCTTGCCATAGGAGTTGCATGATACCACCAGGGGGCAGTGAACTACAAGGCTGATGGGACACCAGTTGAGTGCTGAGCAGACTTGTTCCATAACCAGAGAAAGAGCTGCAGTAAACTCATTACCTGTGTTCCTTTGTCTTCCACCACAGCTCCCTGTGAAGCCATATACCAGTCACAGCCATCGCATGCGAGGCAGAGGGTGACAACGATTTAAGGCACCACAAAAGCAGACAAAATGTTTCCATCAGGTGGCTCCGAGGTCCCAGAGCTCCTGGAACCAGATGCTTTTAAGTTTTTATCAGATGGACTGTTGAGAAGAAAATGCTGCTGAAAATGAAACGTTAAGTGAGAGAGCTAACAATTATTTTCAACTATTAATTGCATCATCCAGGGGTGATTCATCCTTTGTTTCCACTCCAGGATGAGATTCAGTGAGATCTAGAAGATGTGTGCAAGGGCTGAAAACATGATTTTGACATTTTTAATGAATCCACTGTCGGAAAACATGCAAAACCCAGATGGCACAGTCATGTAGGAAGTGTTGCATACCATGACAGGTCACACATGTACTACACAAACATGTCACACATTCAACTAGGCCTGTAGCAGCTCACTGGAGCTGCTCATCAGTCAAGGAACCATTACAAAAATGTGTGTAGCTTCAGATTTCCTGAACACCCCTCTGACTCTATAAGCCTGATTTTACGAGTTGCACAATCTTAGGAGTCACTCTGATTGGGTGGAGCTCTATAGCTTCGGGGCTGTGGTAGAAAGTGGGGTTATGAGTTTGTTTGTGTAAATACGAGGAAAAAGAGGGAGAGGCAGAGGAGAGGAGATGGGTGGACCAAAGAGACATGACAAGGATTAAAGTAGGATGTGGTGGAGCAACAAAAGATGATCAGTTTCATCTGGCCTGGACACAAACAGGAAGAGAGGGGAGACAAAGTGCACAGAAGACAGATGACTTGCCTGAACAAGAGGCAGAAGACAAAGGAGGAAGCAGAGAAGCCAAAGATTAACACTCTTGAGAAAGAGAGTGTGAGAGAGCAGAAGGTGAGGGGGCTAGTGGGCGAAGTTAGCAAGAGGGGAGAAGTATGAGGGGACAGCTCATGAAGTCACTCTTCTCTTTGATGATCACGTTTTGCTTTGTGGGGAGCCTGCTGACCACCCTCATCATGTTCAACGACAAGTAAGTGTGTCCCAACTCCCTATAGAACATACACAAAAACACGCTTCAATCCAGTCAAGATGTTTTTTGTATTTTGTGTGCTGGAGGTGTATTAATGGGGGCAAACAATAAAGATGCATGCTGGGTGTTTGACAAGACTACAAGACAAGAGTGAAGCAGCTGATAGTATCAGGCAGAAAATGAAGTAAGATAAGATAAGATAAGATGAACCTTTATTAATCCCCGGAGGGAAATTCAGGATATCTTGTTTATACACTGATGTCATCCTCTGTGAAAAGAAACAAAGTTGTGAAAAGTGTAGTTAGTGTGACATGACTTTGGTGTTTTCCTTCCCACATCTGAATACATTTCAACGTCATGAACTAAGCAATCTAATAGGGAAGAGAGAAATGAGAAATTAATTGGAAAAATGGCACTTCCTCAACACGAAATAACTAACAGGTTAACTTGTTTTTCAGTGGTTATTACCATTATACATTTCTGTGTGAGGAAAATCAAAAGCAGCAGTATGGGTTTTTTTTCAAACAGTAATTGCAGAAACCTTCACACAGTCATTGAAAGTGACTCATGAGAGCTTGTTTCAACTCAACATGAGCCACCCCACCCCTACCATGTAAATACATGAAATGAGAGGATATTAAGCTGGATGTTTAGGGCGGCTGTAGCTCAGCGAGGAAAGGAATTGTCCTTGAACCAAAGTTGGCGGTTCGATTCCAAGTGTCCAAGTGCCCTTAAGCAAGAGAGGCTGAACCTCCAATTGCTCCCTTCACAGCAGCCCACTGCTCCTAAATGCTTAGGATGGGTTAGCGTACTATGAGGTAGCTGCAGCTCAGTGGGTTGAGCAGGTTGACCTTTAACCACAAGGTTCTCCAGGCTCTTACTGCTCGCATGTCAAGGTGACCTTGAGCGACTCTACAACTCTACAGTTGCCCCCCGCTGTCTCTCACAGAAGGAAGAAGGCAAGGTCACATGTCATCCATGCATCATCAGTTACACACATGTTACACCCAGTGGTCTTAATGTTATGGACGTCGTAAAAAAAAAAAAAAAAAAAATCCTTTAAAAAATATCGCCACTAAAATGTTGATTGTTCATTGAGCCACACCCTACCCCTCCAAAAATTTGACAGACAGACAAACAAACAAACCAACACCGATGAAAACATAACCTCCTTGGCTCAAGGCCCTTGGCCTTGATGAAGGTAATAACAATCCATCAGAGGTTGTGGGTTTGCAGTCGTACAGGTGCATGAATCAGGCTGGATCACACATAATGAGACTCCAGCTGGACTCTATCAGAGATTTAAGAAAAAATCTTTTTGGAAACTTAATTACTGGAAGAGAAGAGGATACATAACTACATAACTACAAGCAACACATGCCACAGACCACAGACATTACGACACTCAGACACGAAGAGGCACAAGTCTCCTGCAGAAATGTAATGAAGAAGGAAAGATCTCACTAGTCTTTATTGAAGTCAGATCTTCACCACATAGCTGATTGCATAAAAGCATTCACTGGTTAGATTGCTTTATGTAATGAAACATGGAAACAAACAACACAGTACATTTAGATATAGATTTATACAATATACAGTATATATACTGTATGTGTACGCAGTAAACACATAATTGGCCAATAAAACTGATTCTTATTCTGATAAGAAGCAAAGACAAATGGGGCTCAGAGCCACTTACAGTGTGTGTTTTATCTCTGACATTAACATTTTATTCACCTTCGTCATGTTTGTCTTGTGTTCGCTCCACAGTAATGTGAAACCCCACAGACCGCCTCCTCACAAGAGGAGCCCCCCCTGGCCCTCTGACCTCTGTAAAGGCTGCAAGTGAGAGCAAACACCGTCACTCATTCTTCTCCTGAAGGGTCCTTTTTGTTTATGCCTTTATCAGATCAAATCATGTCAGCGCTACAGGAATTACACACCTGACTGTGTATCTGGATATGTGTGTGTGTTTCACAGGGAGGTCATCAAAAAAGTGAAAGAGCGTTACTCTAAAACCTGGAAGAAGCAGGAGGACAATTACCAAAAATTCAGGTAATATATTTTGAATTTATTTCGGTTTGTATTCTGCAAACAAAAAAGCAACCAAATAAGGGTTAAGCTGTAGTTATGCTATATATCTTGTGTTTATAGTCTATATAGGCAGAATTGTCATGTACATTGTTAGTCCAGGGATGTACAGTACGTATGATATAAAAGGTAGTTTAAATAAACTATACATGAAGCACTGCTCTATTACATCAATTACAGCTGATACCGCCGTCCCAGCCAACGGCGTGCCACTTCAGTGCCGTTGTTTGCACTGTTCGTGCTGTTGGTAGTTAGCTGCTAGCTGCTGGCTCCAAGCCAGCCCCCTGGCTTTTATGTAAATTTTTGTAGTGGCCAAACGGCTACTACTACATCTACAACCTCTGTATGTCTTTCGTGATGCCACTGGGCCCAAAAAGACTTTTTCCCATAGACTTACATTGGGAAAGAGACATCTGTAACTCAGTGGATATGTCTTTTAGGTGAATCAACTTCCCAGTACGAACATTTGAATAGCCCTTATTTAAATCATTAGGTCCCTAAATTTGTAAAATGCACCAATAGCTGAATCTGGTGTTATTTTCCTTCATCTGTTCATGTGAATGAGACCCAGACTGAGGCTGAAGCGAGGGATGGGAGGCGTTAAAAGAAATGCAACTGCGTCTGTCTGCTCTATGGGCCCAATGAAAGATCCGGGTACTTCATCACTCGGCAGTCGAGCCATTTTGGTTTCATGCTCCACTGAGCAACTCTCACAGGAATGAACGTGAGCCCGCCTCCAACACTGTATCCAGCTGTCTTATACATCCATGTGTTAGCCTCTGGCTCAGCCAATAGAATGCTCAGGCAGCAGAAATGCTCTGAATTTTGTATTGAGCATTTTTAACAAAAATACGGTATGAGTAAATGAGGAGTACCTAATCCACTTTAAATAATGACAGTCTATTTTGTTAAACACATGGTCTCAATGTAACATGTCTTAAGGTCATGTGAGTTACGGTAAAACAAAGGGACTTCACCTGAGACAGCTTTGACTCACCTGGGTCTTTTTTATGGATTTAAAATCATTATATGAAAGCATTAACTTTTTTATTTTTAACATGAACAAACTGCCTATTCAATTAACTGTTTCTGTGTTTTTGCAAATTATGAAGCTTTCTTTTCAACAGTCCTGAGGGTGTGTGTGTGATTTAACAAAATCCTTGTGGCTCCCCAGATCTCAGCTGAACAGCAAGTGCCACGGCTCTGACAAGGCCATCATTACCCAGGCCAACACTCCAGTGGGATCGAAGCTCATGTACGATGGAGAAAAGAAGAGGACCCTCCAGGTGAACCCGGAGATTTTCAGCACCTTTGTAAAAGTAGGTTGTTTCTCTCTCATGAATATTACCACAGCATCTGATGCTTGTTTGGTGTCTTGATTGAACCTCAAATGATTTAACACAGAGTTTATTTCACTTCTTTGCTCTTTCACATCCTGCCTTAACTCATATATCTACTCACATGTTGGTTCATTGACACACACAACTACACAGCATGGATTATGATTTTTTAAAAATATGTTATGAAAATTTAAAAAACATAATTTGGTGGGTCAAAACTCATAGGGGACACCCAGATTTGACCTGGGAACCATTTGATCTGGACTGAAATGCTCTGTTGAGCTACACCACACTCAGTTGCAGGCTATATTCTTGTCATACAATTTAATGTGACATCAATGTACACCATTATTTACTTTTAAGTAATATGAGTGTGATGATAAAAGTAATACATGTTAGGATGGCTCAAAATGTGAAGTAATGAATAAATGTCAGGAATTTAATAATAAAGGCAATTGTAGTGTATTGCAGATAACTATGCACATCCTCACAGAGGATTTCATTTTATTTGGTAGAAGTTATTATTTTCAATTTGACCTCAGCTATGTACATAACTACATTTTGTCACACGAGGACATTGGTTTCAAAGCAAAGCAGCATAAATAGACAATAAAACAGAAAAAGACAGAGAGGATAACTAATAAGATAAGTAGATAGTAAAAATAGTGACTACACACTTTGTGTGTATATAAACAATACACACAATACAAAGTTCAATAAAAAAGCCATGTGATTAAAAAAATACTGAAGGCTCTGATTAGATTAAATATAGCGCATGGTCTAAAGGTCCACTTTTGCTCTTAAATGGTGCTATTCAGAGCAAATCTATTGCCTCCACACAGTAGGAGAGGAGAGGCGTGTGCACACCGTCCTCACAAGGCCTAAAAACAGCACTTGTGGACCCATCATGACACATTTTGTTAGAAAAAAACATGTGGGAAGCCTCTGAGTGCGCAGCCCTTGCTCATTCCCAGGGTGTCAAATACTGATGATACCATCATACAAGGCACCCTTTAGCATCAGAATGAGATGTTTTCTATTAACTTAGGAGAAAGTGCTGTGGTGATGTAGTTTAAAGAGCGAAAGAGACACACAGGCTGGGTGGGAGGGGAGGTTGATGGGTGCAACCAACACAAGACTATCATCCAGGAAACCACTGTTTGTGTTTCACTTTTCTGCTACAATCAGCTGTTTGTTTGTGTCTTGTGTTCACATTGTTCAGTCATTTTGACTGTAGAAACCAATTAAGCCAAACCAATTTGTTTTTTCCTAAAACTAACTATAGTGGTTTAATTGACTGAAACCATGTAAGTCTTTTTGTTTAATTCACAAAATTAAGCACATGTTTACTGCGACTGAAAAGTGACGCCGAGGCATCTGACAAAGAGTCAGTATATGATGAGCTGGTATGAGAACGCACTAAAGTGACAGAGGATTTTATGTTTTCCTCAACATAGATAAAAACATTTCCACCATAAGTTGTTGCATATAAATTAACACTCAAAATTTCACTTGTAAACCTGCATATCTTACTGTCTGAATAATGTGCCCTTTTGCACCATTGACTTCAGACCAGGTTTTTGTTTGTCAAATGCTAGTAATGTGCCAACAATGTGTCACACCTGCCATGTCTTAAGTTATGTTTTCATTCCCATTTTTTTTTTAATCTTCGTTGTTTCCTGCTTTATTGTCTGTTTCCTCTCGTTTCAGATAACCTTCTTCCCACTCTGTGTGTTTTCCCTTCGTTTGTATGAGTGACAGCGCTGACCAATTCCCTCACCTGCTGTTTGTCTGGCCCCGCCCTGATTGTTCCCACCTGCGTCTCGTTACCTCCCTTTTCCCTGTGTATTTAATGTTTGCTCTGTCTCCCCTCTGTGCCAGTTCGTCTTTGTCTCTGTGCCAGTTCGTCTTTGTCTCTGCAAGCATTACCAGCATTCCTTTATTTGATGTCTTCCCGGTTTGTGAACTTTTTGATTTTGGACTCTGACTCTGTGCTGCCTGCCCTTTAGATTTGTTTGCTGATTCTGACTGCCTGTCTGTGAAACGAACCAATTTCTGAAAGTAAATCATTTTTGCATACATCTGAATGAGTTTCCGGAGTTGTGCATTTGAATCCTCCCCTTTCTAGTGTCGTCATACAATGTGCCTGACCACATCTCATTTTAAGATCAATGCGCACATGGTCTCATGGATGACCACAATATATTTGTTATTTTCACAATGTGGGTTCTAGGCATGAAAATGAAAACGGTGCCGGTCTGAAACTAGCACTGACAGTTGTACTGTGCGCTACTTTGTGTCAGGTGTAAGACAGGGCCCTAAGAGTCTACAGCCATGCAGGCAGTCAGGCACAGGTTCCAAGTAACAGGATTCAGGATACAGGACACGGCAGGGGGAAAGTATCGGCACAAATATTGTCAAACTGACAGGGAATGAGTGGAAATAGGCCGTTATGTACTGGAGGGCAGATGAAGGAAGTGGAACCAGATGAGCAGGTTAACAAGCTGCTTCATAAGAGCAATAAAGTACAAAGTCTGTTTGAAATACACACAAGAGGAACAGCCCATAAAATACAAACCTTTGACCTCACAGACATGTGAATAACATCTGTCTACCACCAACACAGCCAGAGAAGGAAGGAACCTTAATCTTTGACATTATTAGCTATTAAAACTAGTAAAGACAGATGTGCTCATTTGGCGATCCGGCCTTATATTACCATCTCTTAATATGTCTCTTTGTCTTTCACAGACGGTATATCTAAATATACAGTAAATGTTGTTTTGTAATCCATTTTCTGCCACTGGTGTGGATTCCAGGAGCATCCATTCCCAAATAAAACATGGGACACATGCGCTGTTGTTGGGAACGGAGGGATCCTGACCAACAGCAGCTGTGGAAAGATGATCGATTCAGCTCAGTTTGTTATCAGGTGAGAAAGGTGTCCAGTGATGACAGCCTTAATCAACATTAATATCATCTCTTTTGCAGTTCTTAATAATAATCTCTATATTGTTGTTGTTGCTTGCTCAGGTGCAACTTACCTCCTTTGGAAAATGGCTACGAGAAACATGTGGGCATCAAGACTGACCTTGTGACAGCAAACCCAAGCATCCTGCAAAATAAGTGAGCTAGAGGATGAACGTCACTGCACTGTAAAATGTTCCTCTTGTCTTGCTACGTCACATCCCCTGTTTGTTTTCAGGTATGGGGCTCTGATGGGGCGTCGGCGTCCCTTTGTGGAGAGAGTCTGCGCATATACGGCAACTCCCTGCTGCTCCTTCCTGCTTTTTCCTACGGCTTCAGCACTCCTGTGTGCCTGCGGGCCGTCTACGCCACTGAGGACTTTGAAAGCCCCACCCGGCCCATCTTCTTCAGTCCTGACTACCTCCAGAATCTGGCACTCTTCTGGCACTCACAAGGCCTAAAAGGAGCACGGCTCAGCACCGGCATAATGATGGTTAGCTTAGCGCTGGAACACTGTGCCAATGTGCATCTGTACGGGTTCTGGCCATTCAGTAATCACCCACAAGAACTCTACGCCCTGACTAACCACTACTATGATGACATGAAAGCTTCACGAGTCCACACAATGCCAGCTGAGTTTGACCTCTTGTTGCAGCTGCACACTCAGGGGGTGCTCAGGCTTCACCTGGGAGATTGTCGACCGGGTGAAAAGTAGTTTCCAGACTCAGGAGCAACTGGCAGGAGTAAAGTGCCTTCTTTGTAGCCAAGTCTGTCATATACTTTTGAATGAATTGCCAGATCTGTTCTAGCTAGAACATGATAAAGTTCCCTCTACGGTGGTCTGATGTGCAAGAATATATTAGAAAGTTCCCTCTAGGTCTGCCCCACACCCGTATGCAGCTGGTGGCCTTTTTTAATTTATTTTTTTTGCACTGGCTGATGGCATTATGACATGGATAAAGTATGATGGACCAGAGGGCAGGGTCTGGGGTCTGAAAAGTGAGGCCAATGCAGAAGTGCCTTAAACTTGCGTTCTTTCTAACAGCCAGCAGGGGGTGACTCCTCTGGTTGCAAAAAGCAATCTGATTATATAGAAGTCTATGAGAAAATGAGCCTACTTCTCACTTGATTTATTACCTCAGTAAACATTATAAACACAAGTTTATGGTCGCAATCGCTAGTTTCAAGTCTTCTTCAATACAGCATGATGTTCATGTTGTAAATTATGGTCCCATTTAGAGTCAAATAGACCATAAAGCAGGGTATGCTTTAGGGTGTGGCTACCTTGTGATTGATGGGTCACTACTATCGTGTTATCAAGTCTGTTTTTATCTTACAACTCTTTCACAGTGTGTTTTTAGTTAATGAGAGTTAATCTTAACCATTTGGGTTAAAATGGTTAAAATTTCAGCGTTAGTACTTAGCTCCACCTTCTTCTGTCACTTCTTTTTGCAAAAAACAAGATGGCGACAGTCAAAATGCTGAACTTGAGGCTTCAAAACGGCAAAAAATTTTACTTACAAAGCTAAAAAAACAGCAAAGACATAGCTTTTTGTTTTGAAATGTTTGTGTATTGTTAGTGTGCTTCTTCCTGCCACACTTGACATTGATGTAAACTGACCTGAGTGAGGTGAGTAGGGTCACCTGCTGAGGCTTCACGTCTATAATGGTAATAGTATGAGTATTTTTTGTGGAGGTTAGAGCTGTGTGCTTAGTTTGCAACAAACATGTAGCTGTATTCAAAGAATACAACTTGAGCTGCCACTTTGAGACAAAACATGCAGAAAAATACAGAAACCTATCTGGAGATGCGAAGGAGGGGACAGCTGAGGGGCTGCTAGCTAACATACTAAAGCAGCAAGGACTTTTTACAAAGCTGCATGCAACGAAAGAAGGAAATGTAAGTGTTAACGTTAAGTTAAATGTTAAATGTAAGTGTCAATGTTAAGTTAAATGTTAAATGTAAGGTCAATGTTAAGTTAAATGTTAAATGTAAATGTTAATGTTAAGTTAAATGTTAAATGTAAGTGTTAACGTTAAGTTAAATGTTAAGTTTTGTTAATGGAAACATTACCACCCAAAACAGTCAGTCCTGTACGGTTCAAAGACTCATCACTCGTCATTTTCTTAATAATATGCTGTTTGGAGTGATTTTCAGTATAATAAATGCTGAAAAACAAGAATAACAGTATGTTCTCCATAGTGATTAAACAGAGGTTAAATCTGACAGTAACTGTTTGGCCTCCAGCAACAATCTGGGTTTGTCATGTGGCCCCCCAAGGAAACATAATTGCCCATCCCTGGTCTATGAGATGGACTTAGTGAATGGTGAGTTGACCCATCAGCAGCTAAGACATTTGCACTGAAATGAAGATACAACAGAAACATTAACTATAGTCTTTTAAATAGTCTTGAAGTCTAAAACTGTATTTATTACCACAAATACTCCAGCTGGAGTCTGGAGGGGGTTATATTGATTTAATGGGAGTCCTTTGTGAGGCCTTTATGGGGGTTTCTATTGTAGTGCCTTGTGTTAAGCAATTACTAATGACAGTTATATAACCAACCCTGGGAGTTTTTGCATCTGAACCAAGACTTGGGTGGGTCTTGTGTAACTTGGCGTATTGCCTTTCATACGAAGTCTTATCAGTGATCTTTGTCATCCAGAACAATAGATGACCAAACTTGAAAACTCTTGGCGAGCCACTTTTAGTATCATGTGAATGTTTGTGCTTTTTTTTTTTTTTTTTTTTTTTTTTTTTTGAGAACAGCATAAAGTGAGAATGAAACTGAAGTTAAATTGAATAAATGTCCATCAGAAAAAGTCATTTGTATAGTTAGTGGCTGGATTGGAATTCAAGACATCTCAGCTTCCATGATTTAGTGTCTTTGAGCAATTTAGTGTCCTGAAACCTCCCAGCATTTATCATTAAAATGCAGTATTTCTTCACAAACCACACATTTGGCTGGAACACCATATGATCCAGTGATTTATTAGTATAGATTTTGCGGTACATTTCATAAACAAATGAAGAGACTGATTCTTGAGTTCCTTGTTTCTTTAAAATGATGAGGCAAACAGTCTGCAGAGTGTGAAAATCCTGAAAAATGGTCTTATACATGATCTTTTATACAGTATGCCAACATCCTGTGTGGTCCTTTCGTCCAGTCGGTTTATTTCTCCTGCTTATGACACGCTCTACTTCTAACTTATCATAGGATGAGGGCTGTTTCCGTCATACTCCAGTAGTGGCCTCTTCTTTGTCTTAATGACAGTCTTAGCTAGCACAGTACATACTCATTTGACCTTGAACAAGACAGTTTTATCAGCTCTAAATACCATTTGAGGACATTCACAGGGAAACATGCTATGCCATAGCTTAGCAGTGAACGGGGTTATATGAGGACAATTAGAATATTGTTTTTAAACTACAGAATACTGAATATACACTACATTTTGCACAGCACTTTTAAATGCATTCCTCTGACTTTTACACTTCGTAGCAAATGCATGAATCCATAGTAATATTTCTGGTTTACATGGCCTTATATTTCCATATTCATTGCAGCGGTGATATCAGTGGCCGTACATTACTGCGCCTTCCACTTCACTAAGTTTCTCCTGCGTGTCCTGCTGCAGGGCGTCCCACAGTTACCGAGTGGACTAAACATGCAAACATCTGGATGATGCTTTCAAGGACTGTGAAAAATGTTTTACTGGGGAAGCCTCGGAAAGAACTGGAGCAGTCTTTGTCCTGCTCCTCTTTCTCTGTCCCCAAATTCATAATGGTAGCCTGTGCACATGGTCTCCAAAATGACATCTGTTGTGGGGTTAGTACATCCGTCCAATTAGGCCATTAATGGGATGAAATGTTTGTTTCTTTTTAGAAAAAAATAGCCGGCTGCCACAAGTTGCCATCCCGGACATTGCTCATGGGATTCCACTCATATCAGCAGTGACCTCGTTGTACATCCAGCTGCAGCACTCTGCTCATTCCCACTGGCTTGTCTCTCCAGGGTGAAGTCTTTTATTTCAGGAAATCACAAAAACATACTTTCCATTTTCTTTCCTGTCATCTATTCTCCAGACAGTTTGACTGTGAACTCACTAATGACGACAGACACAAAGTGGAAAACAGTGGGAAAAAAGAGAGGAGAGACATATTAATCTTCATACCAACCAAAGAAGCCTTGAATGATTTCTGAACATTTCTGATGGTCCAAATCTGCATTGATTCAATGTTTTAACAATTCAGTTTTAAAAATCAGATTAACTGGAGTGTTTTTGTTTATCTGTATGAAAGAAAATTAGTTGGCACAACTTTTAATGTCTGGAAATCTCAGTATGTAGAACTCAAATCTTTAAGTTTTTATTCATGTGAAAGGTAAATTATCTGAACAAAAATAATTAGTTGGCAAAACTTTTGTTTATTGAAATTCTTAGTACATAGAACTCAAAACTTACATTATATTACATATGAACAATAAATTATCTCAACAAAAGATTAATAGTTGGCTCAAATGATTGTCGAATGTTTTCCTCAAAACCTAAGAGTTTGAGTTGGCTTCAAACTCAAAAATCTAGTACAGAAAGTTGCCTAGAAATTTTGAGTTTTCATGACATTTTAATCTTTACAGTGTAGGTGTAGCTTTGATGAGGAATTTATTGAATTTATTAGGTCAAAATCTTCATCTACTAGTAAGAATGAAGGTGTAATTGGTCCCACCCTAACAGGTTCAACAAAGCTAACAGGAGAGTCAGGAAGATGTCAATCAATAGGTCTGTACACGCCCACACAGTCCTGAGAAGAGGTCTAATCAGCCAGATTACCTGAAACACCTGTGTGGGTGTTCAGAGAGTCAAACAGAGAATTTTCTGTCTTGTGCTTTGCTGCATTTCACTTGCATCCATCATGGATAAAAACAAAAGTCACAACAAAAGTGATATGTGAAGACTGAACGTCAGAAAGGAGATAAATCAGCAGCTGCAGCAGAGAAGAGACACTTTTCATGTTCAATATATGTTGGCCTCCAGTGCCAGGGGTGTTGGGGATGCAGTTTTACCTGGACCACCTTTCTGCTGTTTGACTCCCTGATGTGACTGCAGAGCCTCATTCAAATCATCATGTCGAAAAAACTGCGGAGGCGGAGTGGACTGGTTAACTGGGACGGAGAGGTGGAGTAGACTGGTTATACTGGGACAGAGAGACTGAGTGGACTGGTTAACTGGGACAGAGAGGTGGAGTGGACTGGTTAACTGGGACAGAGAGGTGGAGTGGACTGGTTAACTGGGACAGAGAGGTGGAGTGGACTGGTTAACTGGGACGGAGAGGTGGAGTAGACTGGTTATACTGGGACAGAGAGACTGAGCGGACTGGTTATCCTGTGCTTTGAGAATGAATGAGCCGAGAAGTTGAACCTGGAGCAGATTGAGGAGGACCTTGGGGTTGTTCAAGACTCAGCAGGTGAGTACAACAACACACCGACTGTGATGTTTCTGTACATGTCCACAGCCTCAGTCCTTTCCACACTTCCCATTCATTGTCTATGTAAGCAGCCACGCAATGCATTCTGGTAGCAAGACGGGGTGTCACATTGGCCGCTGCTCATTTGCATAAAGTTTAGGCCTAGGTTACTTTATGCAATCACAATCCAAAATAAAGACAGATTAAGCAACTGCATGGCTTATTTCTCACATTTTTGTGATATAAGAGAAGAAAGTTTCCAAACGAGCCGCCATGTTGGTTCCGGTTTGAAAAGCTGGGGGCAGCAGCCCCAAAGGGGAAGCGTTCGTCCAATCATGGACACATACCATAACTCTCCAGAGGAGGACATCAACATAGCATTGTGTGAGTGTATGTGCACACTACACATTGTGCAGAAACTGCTCTTTTCTTGCTTTAAGTGTGTTTGTTGCTGCATCCGTTTTTACAGTTTATATAGTTTATAGCCCACATGTGTTGTTGCCTCTGCTGTTAAATGGCAAGTTATTTAATTTATGTGGCTTGATAATGATTATTGCACCCACTGCAGTGTTCATAAACTTTTATTTGTTGTTGGCCATTTTGTTTAATAGTCTGAGTTTTGTAATCTTTTCTGGTTAATTCTGAGGTTGTGTAATATGTCAGATCACATGACAATGTCACATAGTAATGTTTACTCAGAGTACATTTAAAAATTTATGGTAATTAGGTGATAATTAGAAAATAACCTCTTGATATTTCTTTTGAATTACTGCCAGATTACCCCAATATTTACCTCAAAATTTATCAAAAAATGCTTTGTTTGGTTGTCTTGACTCAGGACTTTTATTAATTTGTAACTATTGTAAACATTATTGAAAAATTATATTTGGCTATTTCCCGATAAGCAGAAATAAATAGCTGGTAATTCATTTAATATATTTCCAGGAACAGAATACAAAGTTAATTGATATGCTTTATTTCCATGTCTCCTGATGAATAGATAATAATTAGCAAATAACTTCTTTTAATTTCTTTTAAAACTCCCTGAATCATTACATTAGCTGCCAGGTTACATTTGTGTTGACAGTAAGTCACAATGGAGAGATTTGTGTCTAATCCGAAGTGTCCTTGATTAGTTTTGGTTTTCCACCTCCAATGAAGAGCAGCTGCTTCTCCTATTTTAACCATAATATGCTATTTTTGCCTGTAATTATTTAATAATGTTTGTAGTCAACAAATTATTGATAGTTTTTGAGGTAAATACTGGGGTAATTTGGCTGTAATTCCAAAGAAATTTCAAATAGCTTACTTGCTAATTATCACCTAGAAATTACCCGGTTTTATTCAATTACATTATTTTTCTTTAGTAAAGTATTATAGTAGACTTCTCTTTCTGTCCCTGGTAATGTAATTTAAAGCCTCACAGACTCAGATGTTCTGTCATCACAAGCTGAAGTTCAACTGTCAATGAATGAACTGCCAAAGTGACAAACAAAATGACGCAGCTGACATGAGCTGGAGTGGCATCTCTTCGGTCTACTGTGTTGTTCCTGCCACTGACACAACATCAGCCCGCGTGGCTGTAATCCTCCTGATAGGACTGCAGAGACGCTGCTCTCCACCAATCAAAATCAAACACAGATCTCACAGTGACAACAAGAACAGGACAAAGCTCAACGCGTCAAGAGAGGGAAGCTTTTTATTTCATGATGGTTTTTTTTCTTTCTCAGCCGTAGAGCCCAAACAAAAGATGCAGAGACTTTATTCAATAAGCATTTCTGATTTATTTTTGTAGGAAAATAGGTCTTTTCACATGCAAATGTTTTCATCAAAGAATATGAAAAAAAACTTAGCAAGGGGATACCAGAATGGCACTCAAAGAAATGTACGTTTTACAAAAGGCATAGAAAAACACACAAATGCATGTATGAATCAGAGTTTGTACCGGTAATACCACTAGTTTTATTGTCACATCCCACGTGGGCGACTATGAGAAACATGTAGGGAAACACTACAGTCTTTCTTCTGAACACAAACATTTGTTTTTACGCAGACAGACAAATGCTGAGGATGGAAATTGTGGTATCCCTGATAAATAGACCCACAAAAGACTTCTGAAACAACCCTTGTGTGACGTGCTTTCACTTATAATGCATTCAGCTGCCAGGTATGAGGGATAACGTGATAGTTTCAGTTCCAGTGTGTGTCTTTAAGGGTGCTCAAATGCACACTGGCTGACACTGTTGAGCATAATGTATTTAAAATTTAGATGATTTTATGTCTGTTATATTTGCTTGTTGCAAAAGAATTCCTGTCGTACACTGTCTGC
This sequence comes from Pterois miles, assembly GCA_947000775.1. Taxonomy (NCBI): domain Eukaryota; kingdom Metazoa; phylum Chordata; class Actinopteri; order Perciformes; family Scorpaenidae; genus Pterois; species Pterois miles. The sequence goes on along the minus strand of CAMQGK010000567.1, from coordinate 17,750,144 downwards.
CAAGCGGGATTATGGAAAAACTACTGGACCGATTTTCATGAAACTTGGTGGAATGGTGTAGCATGGGCCAGGGAAGAACTCATTACATTTTGGAGAGGATCCGACTCACAGGACAGATCCATTATTTATTTTTTTGCTTTCGTTAAAATTGCAAGGCATTTGACCTTGGTGCCCTGCTGAGAAAGTCCTTAAAGATTCAGTGTACTCACAAAATCAATAACCAACATGACATACTGCTAAACTGGTAAACCTGAAGGATTAGATGCTCTCTGTGGGTTGAGAAAAAAGTCCTGCCTAAATGGCCAACAGCATCGTTTTTTATTATTATCTCGCAAATGCGTTGTCACGAGGGTAAAAATGCACACTGGCACACTTATGTAAGACTCAGTGCCAAATCAGACAGGGCACTTTTACCCTTGATATGTCCTGTTTGCGTTTAGTGTTTTTTTTTTTAAAGCCCTGTAGTGACATTTTAGAGACACATGGTTTTCACAGTGACAATATGCAGAGGAGAATAAACCCTAAAACAAGTATTTGAAAAGGTGATTTCTCTCCACTGAGCACACGTTTGTCTTTCTAGCTTATTGTCTTTCTTTCTCTGTCACTCAGTAGACAAAAGAGAGCAGGTCTGAGCCACATAACCTAGAATAGTTTCGAAGATGTGAGGCCAAGCTGCCAGTCATGCAGACTGAGCAGATGGGGTCTTTGACTACCCTCATGGCACCTCCTCAAAATCTTCAAGTGCTTCCTCCTTTGACAGGAAGTCGCCCTCTAGTGGCTCCAGCTGCAAAGCATCACCAGCTGCCTGATATCCACTTACGCTTCAGTTTGTTTCCCTCTCTTCAACAAAACGCAGTAAATACTTTAGTTAAGAAACTTTGTTCACTGGGGATGAATTTAATGAGGGCTGATTGGTCTCCAGGGGAGGAGACCGACACTGACTTGGAAACTCTCAATAAATCACCTGTGGCTTATTGGGATGGAGCAGAGTTAGTGGAGCCAGTGTCAATCACTGCTCTGGGGAGCAGCTGACTGAAGTACTTCTGGTGATTTATGACCGTCTGCTGCCGGCGGGCAGACATGTGGAGCCAAGTGGTGAACAAACCAATCACAAGCACTCTTTCTACTCGAGCACCCTGTTGTATTGCGTTTGTGAAGGAAGCCGCGTCACAATGTCCAGTCTCACAACTTCACACGAGTGATGGTTTGTTGAGTAAGTTGCAGGGAAAGAACCTTCAGATGAGATTTATTAAATCAAGGACAGTTTTTTTCAGATTTCCCCTCCTAAATTACCGTCATTAAATGAAGTGCTGCTTGTCTGGAAAGCTGCTGTGGGCAAAAGCTTGGAATGGTTTGAATAATTTGGCACTTCATGTCCTTTCCACAACTGATTCATCAGACAGTTTGTCTCCACACAGCTGTTCAGCAGAACAATGTTGGAAAAGGAGTAACACTTTTTTTTTTTTTTTTTTTTTTTGCAACATACATTAAATATAGACACTGTAACATACAGGGAAAAGTCTGGCTTTTTTTTCTTTACATCAGTAAGTCACTGTAGCCGACATATTATAAAAATATACTATGTCATATTTCACATTTTTTACAATTGGAAGGCAATTTAAAACACACTAACCATAAATATCCATACAATTAATTCATTGTTTCTTTTTCTTTATTTTTTACAAAAAAACTTTATTGAAAAAATGAGTGTTTTCATATAAAACACCGGTTTGAACATACAAATCCACTCCATTTTGGAGTTTGCTATTCTAAATCCCATTCCAAAAAGCAATACACACACCGTGGTACAAAAACAGGTGACTTGTACAAAAGGGTTGGTCTCACGTAGGCATTAATCCACAATTGGAGTAGCATGGCCACAGTATTCCAAAGCTACAAACAACCAGGCTTCATGGCAGCCCAGCATAAAATCTTGGCACTGACACTTGCATCACACAAACAGTGTTTGGTCTCATTATAGTATGGTAATGGCTTCAAACCTTTTTCCATTACAACGTGGTGATATTGCAGCCTTGTGCATCTAACACTGAACTTGTAGCGCTGAGAGGACTTAACTGACACAAGGCTTGTCCACAGAAAAGGAACACTACAGCTGGTTAAGGTGTTGCTGGATGCAGGTAGCATTGGCAACTGGTATCTACTCCCTAATAAAGGAAGCCCCGTAGGAGATACCACCAGGGGGCAGTCAACTACAAGGCAGATGAGACAGATGTGGAGTGCTGAGCAGCTTTGTTCAACAGCCAGAGAGAGAAACTGAGAAGTTGAAGAGTAAAGTATAAAAACTCAATTACTCATGCACCTTAAAAAGACCATTTTTTTTTCTCAAGAAATTTCAGATGTAGACTGGATAAAAAAGCAACCTGCTGTACTCGTTGGTCTCTGAGCAGCAGCTGGTGTCACACGGTTATTAAAAAACGAAACACATACAAACACACTGTCGTATGCAAAGTCCCAGCAACACTGTGATCGACACTGGAGAGAAAGCAAACGCAGAACATGACTGACAGGACACAGCCTTCAGGGAGGTGATGTTCTCACTGCGTTACAAAGTCACTGCTTCAGGTGCTGCCACCTAATTATGTTTCATTTTATTGCATTTATTATGACGTTCCTTGATAACGTCAGTACAGTAGCTTTAGCTTGCCAGAACATACTCATAACATGGCATCCCTTTTCCTTTGTATTATGATGATACTTCATTTTGACGTCCAAAGAATTAGGATGCCACAGTATTAATGGAGACGGTGTCTTTGCGGAGGAGCAGCCAGAAAATGAGCTAAGCCAAATCTGGGGATCAATCTGATTTGCAACTGAACTCATTATCATTCAGTAATTTTCCAAAGTTCAAACCCCTAAGAAAGCATGAAGGGGAGGACAACAGAGGTCAATGATTTGCTACAGAACTTGAGGAGAACAAGACATGTAAACGACAGACTGTAGGCTACAGTTTGTGTTGGTGTGATGTTTCAAGTTACAATAATAGCCCAGACAAAACTGTCAGCCTCAACGTCACGTCTTTTTTTTTTTTTTTTTTTTTTAAACACACCTTAGTACACAAACACACACATCTTCTCCAGCTTGCAGGATTCTTTTAAGGCACATGGGTGTTTAAATATCCAAGGAAGATTGCAACAACTCGTTATCTAGTCTCCAATATATATACATGTCATTGTTTCTGGGGTTAAATCCATACAGAGGGCTTCCCCTCTCCTGATTTGCTGCTGCTGCTGTTGCTGCTGCTGCCTCCTCCGCTGCTGCCTCCTTTCCCATGCTTGAATCTATGTTTGCGCTCTTTCTGAGGCTGCAGCTGAGGCTGAGGTTGGGCCTGGATGATGTTACTTTGGGGCTTGTCGTCCTGGTTGTCCCCGAGCTGCTCCTCTGCCCGGTGCTGCTGACTGTAGGCCTGGATGGCCGCCTCCAGTTGCTCATGAGCTTGCTGGATCATGTCTTTGTTCAAAGCTACGCGGGCCTCCCCTCCAGTGGGGAAGTTGTCTTCATTGCTTCCAAACTGCTGCTGCTCCTCTTGGGCAATGTTCGCCCGGTTCTGCTTGCACGCCATCTTAGCGTTGCTAAGGTCTGTGTAGGGCATCTGCTCCGGCTTTACCACAATGTTGTAGCCAGGTGGAGCTGATGGGGTGTTCCAAGAGAACGGGTAACCCACATAATCTGCAGCCCCATCTCCACCCACCCCTCCCTCTGAGCCCGCCTCAGGCCCCGTACCCGCTACTGAGCCCTCCACACCTCCATTGGTGCCCAGCAATCCCAGCTGGTACTCATCCTCCTGAGGTGGGCAGCGCCGGCGGCGAAGAATGTCACAGATGGTACCAATCCCCAAATGGAGCATCTCCCAAACATTGAGCGTGAGGCAAAGGACAGTGACGCCATACATGATGCGCAGGAAGATGGTCTTCTCTGTAGGTCGCGACACAAAGCAGTCAACGCTGTGGGGACAAGGTTTTCCCGAGCACACAAACACGGGCGTCACACGAAACCCGTAAAGCAAATACTGGCCCGCAAGGAAGCCTGCTTCTAGCAGTGTACGAGTCACCAGTTGTAAGACGTAGACCCGCATCAGTCCCTCGTCCCTTATACGCTTGCGCCCATCATGTCGGATTTTGGGTCTGGGGGTGGGTTGAAGTGGATCCCGTGGCCTTTTTGGGGGCTCGATTTCTGGCACCTCATAGATCATGGGATCATCCTCTTGGTCCTCCTCAGTCTCCTCAATGCCGCGGTGCTGTCGAGCTCCGAAGCAGATTTTCCTGGGCTTCCTGTGCGTGTAGCCCCCTCCTCCTGTTCTAACTGCAGCAGAACCAACTCCTCCTTTGGCTTCATCTAATCGTGCAATCTTGTTGACAGCGTAGCCCATGTACATTAGCGAAGGCATCGCCACCAAGATAATCTGGAAGACCCAGAAGCGAACGTGAGATAAAGGGGCAAAGGCGTCGTAGCAGACGTTCTCGCAGCCCGGCTGGCCCGAGTTGCAGACAAACTTGCTCTGTTCATCGTAGTAGATGGACTCTCCCCCAACGGCAGTGAGGACGATGCGGAAGACGATGAGCACGGTGAGCCACAGCTTCCCCACGAAGGTGGAGTGGTTGTGGATCTCCTCCAGCAGCCGCGTGAGGAAGCTCCAGCTCATGGTGTCGCTGGACAGTGGGGCAGACAGTGTCCCTCTCTCACCTGTTCACAGACTCTGGAGAAAGGAAAGGAGGAAGACAAGATGGAGAAAAAACAGAATGAGTTCACCATAAATGTAAATTTCAAAGCCAGTAGTACAATTTTCCAGACTTTTATCCCTGCTGAAATAACATTAGTTCTGCAAATTTAGTAGCAAGATGGGCAAAGGGGTCACATAATAATTTCCTTAATTAAAATAAGTGTTCCTCTCTGAGTTCAGGCAATCAATACATCCTTAATTTGATATGCTGCTTTTTGCAGCAGAAATGCACACACACTGAAACCAGAGCTCAGTACCACAGTAAGGTTGCTGTCAAGTTCGTGGCTTTTTGGGGAATTAGAAGACCAAACAGGCTGGAAAGAGGATATCGGTATTAAAAAATACCATCAAGCAGCACTGAGAAGGAGGCGAAATAATCCAAATAGGGAATTTGCTATCGCCAAATACACACTCGCTTTATTTAATAGCCTATCTCTTTTTGAAGAATAAATCCTCTTAGTGAGCCTTCTTCTGTGAGAGGTGCAGTTTTCAGGATTGTATTAACTTGACTGGTTTGTTCTGGTTAGGAGGTAAATAGCATTGTGCTGTGCTTGTGTGTGTGTGTGTGTGTGTGTGTGTGTGTGTGTGTGTGTGTGTGAGAGAGAGTGTGTGTGTGTGTGTGTGTGTGTGTGTGTGTGTGTGTGTGTGTGAGAGAGAGAGAGAGAGAGAGAGAGAGAGAGAGAGAGAGAGAGAGAGAGAGAGAGAGAGAGAGAGAGAGAGAGAGAGAGAGAGAGAGAGAGAGAGAGAGAGAGAGAGAGAGAGAGAGAGAGAGAGAGAGAGAGCACAGTTTAGGAAGAGGGACATGTTGCCTATGTAGGTTAGGTCTGGGCTCCAGGCAGTCCAACCAAACCAGCAGAATCAGCAGGTGGCCCGGCTCGAACCGTTGGAGCGGGGAGTCAGACAGCAGACCCACATTAGCTCAGGCAGTGGAGCTGAACCCAAACACTGCTGTCCCTCAGGGCGGCTTTGGGGGATGAGTATGACACCTCCACTGAACTTTCCCCTTTATGAAGCCGCAATAGCGCATGGCTTATTGTCAGCTAGACTGAGAGGAAAATCCAACCATGAATACAAGCTTAGTTTGGGGTTTAAAGAGCTTCCAGGGACGATATCCTTACCAAGCAGGTTGAGAGCTTATTTGGAGCGAGCTGCAGCTGCAGCGAGGGGGAAACTGTAGCTGGAGGAGGCGAGCAGGAGCTCCCAGCCCTCTGCTTTGTGTCTCCGGTCGGAGCTGAGAGGGCGGGGATGTTTTGAAGGCTTGCAATGAAACATGTGTTATATTGATCAGTCTGACCATATAAGGACACGCCTGGGACACAGGAGGTAGATGTCAGGAATCCAGTACACATATTACCCACATACAGTAAGAGGCAATAACTGCCAGACTAAGCGGTGGAGTCTCACTGTGAGCGTCTGTGACCGACATGTATGAGTAAGCAGCAAATAACCAGAGCGGAGCGAGAGGCTGCCACAAGCACACGGAGTCATAGCAGAGTCCTTCCATGGTCCAGCTCCGTCTGACTTTTCAGCATTACATCATTACATTTATTTACATAACTCTTACTGTGCTGCACAGTTCTTAAGACAATAACAACCAGATTCAGTCACAGACTGAACAGTTGGCTGCAAAGTTTAAACTGCTTTGATTTAATATAATGTTGAGGTTATTCTGCTGCTTACTGCTTTAAGGCAAAATGTTTTATTGGTGCATTTTTTCTACTTTTGCTTCCTGCTCTATTTTAGTGTTGCACTTTCTATTATATATATTTGTAATGTAATGGACTTAAGTTGTTATACTTATTACTTATTTTGTCTGATTTCTGCCTTCAGTCAGAGTTTATTAAGATGTGCACACTCATTTAAATTAAGGGCAACATTTCTTTCTTATATTAACCCCTTACCCAACACATACTCAACTCGTCACATACTGCTTTGTCAGACCCTGCAACATCACTTTTCAGTTGCAGTAAACGTGTGCTTGCTTAGGTTCAGGCAACAAAACCATTTAGTTATTTTTGAACAAAACAAAATGGTTTGGCTTAAAAGTACTGAAAATGTGACTGGATGTTGTGAATACAGGACTCAAACAAACAGCTGAATGTAAAGTGAAAGTGAATCAACACATGTGACACAAACAATGATCTCCTGGATGAAAGTCTTTTGTTTTTTGGGCCCACCACCACCCCTCCTGTCCTCCCTGTGTGTCTTTCATTCTTGTCACACCACTTTCCCTGTGCATTTACTGTTGCCGCTGATGGATTTGCATTGGAAAGCGTGTTGTGTCTCCTACCGCTGAAAAGCATACTTATCAGCCTTGACACAAAACCAAAGGGGTGGATGGAGGTCTTTGCCATTTTTGGAAACTTTGGGATCAACATTAGTAATTAGAAGCTCTGTGAGTCAAAGGTGCTTTTGATTTCATAATGTTGCTTGAGTAAAACCTGCCAAGTATTTCTCAATAGTGTTACTTTTGAATGTGATGTAACAGGGACTCTGTTTAAAGGGGACATATCATTTTGATTTGCAAAGGTAGTTCTAAAGCCATGGGCGATATATTCTAATGAGCCTGCATGTGATTTAGGAAGGGGAGCAAAATCTGAATGATTTGTTGAATCACATGTTTTCTGACCTCTGCTGCCTACAAAAACCTGACTGGGTTGTCTTATTTCACTTGGCTACTGTTATCTTATGTACTTGGCTTGGTAGACTCTACAGATCACTGAACGCACTGAAAAAGTGAGTTTTTCATGGTATGTCTCCTTTAATGCACTTTTGTAGCTGGAGACCCAGCTGAAAACAATCTTTACACAGTCACAAGACATAGAGGAAATTCAGTGTGTCCTTTGATGAAGCAGTGCATTTGTTTTGCAGAGTTCTTAGGTAGTATGTGCACCAGGAACTGTCACAGTCCCTCCTGACCAGGAGAGACGCTCCAGCGCAGCCACACGGTTGCCTGGGCCGGAGTTTACTGCTCCCGCTACCTCAGCCACATATAACCTGGCATTCGCTTTCTCATCCAATTTATGTCTGTGGGAGCTAGTGGGGCAGTTGGGGGTAAGAAGCTGACTCTGTGCATTAAGTTACAGGCGTGAGTCAGCCTCCCGAAAAGCACTGTGCAGACACAGCGGGCAGGCTCTCTGTCTGTTGCTCTGATATTAACGATGAACAGCAAATTGGTGGAAATCACGTCACACGTGAAAACATCAAAAAACACACCAGACTTTGGTTCTTAAGTCAGAAATGGAAACAAGGAAAACTCCCTTCAGTGTAATCCCAGTGTAAGAGATTACTAACAAACATTCAGGATCAATGGCTCTATAGCCATCAGCCCTAAAGGTCATGGCTGTCATCAAACGATCAGTCTCTCTGATACTTCTGAACCCTATAGCTCATTGCCCTACCAGAACAGTACAAGGTCAAAGGTCAACAAGATCACTTCCTAAGGGGTGAACTTTACACATCACAACCTTACGCGCAAATTCAATTAGACAGTTACAAATACAGTTAACGTCACTGGAGGGATCCCCTCAATCACTGGCTTTCATCCCTCAGAGACTCACAACCAGATATATTACATCAACACACACACACACACACACACACACACACACACATGCAACAGCCTTAAAAAGCATGCAGAGTAGAGTCACAATGTCCCTGTACACAAACACAACATGAGCATAAGAACACTGCATTGGGGTTAGCTGAGGTGCTCCTCTCTCACAGTACTGACTCATCATGTGGACACAGAGCTCCAGCTGGAGGACCCCGGGTTTGGGAGGGACACCAGGGGAATGAGCCCACCAAGGGACAAACCCTGACCCGTGAAGCAGTGCAGGTGAACGAGGGTGTAATTGTGATGCGTGCATCATCGAGGGAGTCCTGTGCAGCAACAGGTGAAAGTATATAATAACGGGTGTGCCAGGTCATGGTTTCTTTTAGGCACAGTGATGTATTTATACATTAACAAAATATGCACGTACTAATAGTTCAAGTAAGCTGTTGAAGGAAGCTTTTGAGATGAGGATATCACGATAAACGTCAGGTGTGTAACACTTCTTTTCTTTCTTATGCCATGGAACGTGGTATTATGTGACCAGAAGATGTTTGGCTTACCATAATAATACAAAACAACTAACTAACAAAGAAAATAATTAGTTAATGATCTGTTCAAAGCATCAAAATGAGAAAGTTTGTGACCCGGCAGCCATGTTGAGATCAAATTTTAAAAATAATGAATTTATGTAAGAATTAAAATTGTGTATATTCAACCGTACTGGGCAATTATTCAGTGTGTGAAAATTTAAAATGTAGCCTACATGTAAGGCCAACTATACAATACAGTTTTGCACACACTCAAGTGCAAGTATGCAAAAGTAAAATGCAAGAGGATTCACCATATACTAGACAAGGCAGAGGTTATACAGAGATCAGAGGTCATCCTGATGCTCTGAGGGAAAACGCTTCCTGAGAGTCTCTCTGTTCGACTGTTAATAAACTGCACTATTAATAAAGGAGAATTTAAAATTTAAAAAACTCTGTCTTTGCCTCTAAACTGTTTGTCTACATATTATTCCCGCTTGGGAATAAATGCATGTATAAACACACACACACAAAGCCACATTCATATTAATAAACAGACCACAGGCAGTTTAGATAATGAGCATACTGTAAATGGGAGGAAAAAAGCTCTAATGAGTGTATGTAATGTAATATTAGATTTATCTGCCTCTGGATGAACTTTAATCAAGTGAAGCATACAGTACATGCACATGTATAGACAAATGAAACATATTAAATTGCTACACAAAACTATCATTGTTCATAATATCAGTGTTGTATGGTCATTATATGTTAAGTGGTTATTGGATCATTTCCTAGTTATTTTTTCATATTATTTTCTCTGCATCCACAGACAGCTGCTACCCATCTGTTATCTCACAGAAAACGTGTACTTTTCCCCTGCTGAGTAAGGTAAAGATTTCATCAACATGCTAATCATCAATTAGATCTGTATTAGTGTTTTTAAAGTGATTGTTTGATTTATCCCTGATCCTGCCGTTAAAACACTCCTCATGTTACACTGGTATGTGATTATTGCTTCTATGTTTATGCACAGTGCTGCATCCCCTTACACGACCACTGAATGTTACATTAATCCAGTCATTCTCAACCTTTTCCAGTTTAGTTTAGTCTAATCAGCTAGCGCCTACGTAGGTGTTGTCCAATGTGCTCAAGGTACTGGATTTTTGATGCGTTACGTGACTTTTTGTCTCCCCTTGACCTGTAAGAAAATCATGTGTACAAGCTTTTTGACTATCACAAATTCATTCAATAAAATACACACTGAGGCACATAATATCACTGGTACAGGCAATGTAATTTAAAAATTAAAAATCAGTTAACGACACAAAACAATGACAGATTGTTGTGACAGGTTCTGCATTTAGCATAAAAAAATCTGCTCAGATAATAACATGGCAAACTACAGCCCATCAGGCAGCAACAGCTGTCAGTGTCAGTGTGCTGACTTGACTATGACTTGATCCAAACTGCATGTGATTATCATAAAGTGGACATGTCTGTAAAGGGGAGACTCGTGGTTACCTATAGAACCCATTTACATTCACATATCTTGAGGTCAGAGGTCAAGGGACCACACTGGCCCGGGCAGTTTTTCCTCACCAAAATTTAGCAGAATTTTGAAGCATTATTCAACCTCCTTCGCGATAAGATAGCATGATCTGGTTGGTACCAATGGATTCATTAGGTTTTCTAGTTTCATATGATCTTCACTCTAACTTTAAAACTGATTCCACTACAACCTAAAATGATGAGGTGCATGCGTGAAAGATAATGTTTTGTCATATTTTCATACTTCGCATCTATTTACAAGTATCATATACAGTTAGTGCCCAAAGAAAATGTGCCCATATTACATTATCAAGTTTGTGTTTTTGCATTAGTGCTGCAACAAGTTCATGTGCTCTTAGTCTATTTTCTAATTATCTCTCAGTATAACATCTTAAGTGATGGTGTGAAGGGAGAAGCTTGAGTTATAAAAGCTATGAGTATTAAAACATTATCACTAAGCACAACACTAAAAAGCAACAAATAGCATTATAACGGTTACTCTTCAATGGTATTATCAGGATAAATGTGAACTGTAATTTCTGTTGAATGTCCAAAATCTCATGTATTTGTTTTCTGGAACAGTGGCAAGATGTCAGATTTAATTTAAGAAAAAAATCAAATCTTTATTTAGCTTAAATCTAAAATAGATCTAGTCAGTTAACCCAGATAGAGCTTGAAGGTTATTATCCACTGAAAAAAAAACCTCATACCGGAAACTGAATATATTCAACAGTCGTTACTGTAAAGTAGATTTTTGTGGCCAGCAGCACGGCAAAGTCGGTGAAAAGAAAGAGAGAGGTTAATAACGCTGCTGCTTCACAAATATCTTTCTTCTTGTGTGAGGAAGCGACACTCTTACATTTTCTATTAACAGAAACTAAATGTAATCGGTGAGGATCCAGACAGACAAAAGCAAGTCCCAAACTGGTGGCAGCAGAGTTTGAAGCTGTGTTCACCGCAGACAATAAAGCACCGAGATTTAATATGCTTGCTTTGCAAAGCTTAATCACATAAAAAGAAACACTTTTATACTGAAAAGATGGACAATTTAGCTAATTATTAATTGGGATGATATCTGGCACAATGATGCCTACTGTCTGAGAGTTTGTGAGCTTCTTTTTAACCATAGCCATCAAAACATAAATAATTTAATTAATAGATACTGATATCAGGGAGACCCCAAGCCAACGAGAGATACAAGGATGACTTTAGTTTCTGTAATCTCATTAATTCGACATTAGAGCCGACCACCAGAAACACAAATGCTTCCTTTAAACAAAAAGGCATCAGAGAGCCCTGAGACTGGGATCTGTGAGCATGCTCTGGTAAGGATGTTCCTATCTTATCCTTGGGTCATTGCCACAGTGCCCTCTTCCGCTGTTCTGCCAGCGGCGTCCTCAGGCTTCACTGAAGCCCCTCCGAGCCTCCACCTTGTCCCACACAGACTCAAACTAATCTGCCCACACAGTAGGTGGCCACACATCTGTCCATGATAACCCCCTGGATCGTCACATGTGGGTTAAATCCTGGCTGTTGTGATGCTGAGAGATCCCACATAAAACCAACAAATTTATGTCACAAAAAGGTCACCAGCCTCAGCTTGTGATTTCATGATGTGAGTAGAGATAACCACTATAACAGCACCGTGGGGAGGACCGACTGCCAGCAAGGGCTCGGCTTAAAAAGCACAGGGGGTTTCTCATATTGTGGTTCCCTTTCTCCTACTCTGAAGGCTGGATAAGCTCCTTTGTTAGGCACTCAGGGATATTCAAGTCACCCCCAAAAACATCCACCATAGCCAAAAATGGTTTTCTTATCAACTTTTCTGGTTGTCTGTTTTTTCCAGAGCGGCAGCTTTGTTCAAAAAAAGTCCTTGAAGTGTTTAAAAACATGCATGTCGAGAGTGACTTTGCATTAAGTTAAGTTGGTTATCAGAGCCGTTAATCACATCCATTTCATACACTGATCTCTACCAGACTGTGTGGTGCATGTATTTACACAGACACAATCACAGACGTGAAGTTTACTTGCAGAATGGTCAATACATGTGTCCACGACACAAACAAATGATAAATTCCAGAGGTCTGAGTAGACAGTGCACCCTAATTCGGCCCTCTGGCTCATAAAATGTGTAGCAGAAGACGTAAAGAAAGTCAAATCAGAAAACCTCACTAGTGATGGATAAAAATAGAAACTGCTGAACATTGTGGTCAAACTTGAACCTCGGCCTATGAGATAAACTTGAGAAGAGGAAGTCTTTGCTGAGACGAATGAATGAGCTGCTCTTCTTCATTTTCGCAGGAGGGAGGATTCGGAAGGAGCATTTCTCTCTCAGCATTCGTGGGAAACTAAAAATTCCCTCATTAACAGTGTCCGAAGGGGAGAAACGCAATGGTAAACCGGTTCCATATGTTACAGGCTGAATCTCCGAGGCAGGAGCAGCCTCTCTCTGTGCATCTGTGCCTCTTCTTCAGCTTCATGTAGAGAAAGAATACATGTAAATTGTCCTTGTTAGTGATATTAAGTTCCCCCAAGTTCAGAAGGATCTTGTAAATAATAATCCTTTGGTCAAGAGGTCTGGCTTCATGATAGAACTGATCACTACACTACGAATGAGCGATAATTTCCTTTGTCTTCACTTCAAGTCTCTTTCAAATGATTAAAAATACAGAACAGATACAGACAACAAGCAAGCAGCAAAGTAAAGTGATGAAGCAGCATACTCACTCTACTCCTTCTCTCCCAGATACCAGGTACTGTATCCTTTGTCTCTCAACATGAGGCCCCTCATCATCTCTGTCCCCTCGTCCCACTTACATACCCCTTAACCTGCCGTCAAACAGCCCTGACCTAAAATCAACAACGTACGGCATCCTGACAACAAAAAAACCCCTCAAAACAAAACACTCGGCTCCGCGGCCGTTCTCTCACGAAGAGCCTCAGTGTGTGTGCTTAACCAAGTGTGAGCTCTTCCTGAAAGAGAGAGGAATGAGGGAGGCAGAGCATCTTGTGTCTCTCTCCCCGTGGTACTCAAAATGGTCCTCACTTACCCCTCATCCCCTTTCAAACTGGGTCATGGTTGGGGGTGGGGAAGGGGATGGGTGTGTGTTTGTATGTGTTGGATGAGGAGGAGGTGGTGGGGTTTTAATTCCCCTTGGAGGGGAAGTCTGACTGACAGACAGTGATAGGGTGGAAGAGGAAGTACGTGGCTCTGGAGGTAAAAGACTCAACTCATTGATGTTGTGAGACCTCTGGCCACCGGGCTCAGCAGGACGAGGCTTTCAGGAGAGGGTCAGCAATTAGACGTCTGGCCTTTATGTTTTCATAGCGCTGTTAAAGTGCATCTAATGAAGCCTACATGTAGCCTTTTGAGTCCATTAGAGCTGAACTAAAGGACCAGTGTGTAACAATTAGGAGGATCTATTGGCAGGAATTTTTAAGTGTATAATCACCTGATAATAAGAATTGTGTTTTTGTTACCTTAGAATGAGCCCTTTATCTACATTGGGAGCAGGTCCTCTCAATGGAGTCCACCATTTTCTACCGCCATGTTTCTAGAGCAGTCCAGAAAGGTCAGACCAAACTATGTTAACTTTTCCTGCTTGGGCCGGAGTTGACAATGTTACTCGCTCTCGTCACCACAGCTCTCTCTCTCTTACTTCACCACTCGTTTCCCACATACACACACTCACTCTGCGCACTGGAGAGGCTTCAACTGGCTGCAATCTCCTCACCTCACTGCTAGATGTAGCCAGATCCTACACAAAAATAATATCCTGAAGCTTGTTTTTTAATCCACATAGTAAAACATTTTTGGCTTGGTTTACTAAAAGGAAAAATAAAAATAAGTGCTGAATTGAAGTAACCAAACTTTTTGTACAAGGTTTTAGTTCATATATTCAACACCTGAGAACATCAGTGAGATTTTCACCCTCAATAAGACAAAAAGTGGGAGCTGTTATTAGAGCTACTAATGGAAACGGGGATAAAGCTCTATATCATGTTTACTTATACAACAAGAAGAAATGGAGCTAATAGGAAATAAATACTTGCAGTTAAAGCTCTGTGGGAGCTCCCCTCCCTACATACCTTTTAGATGTCAGATTAGGGGGGACAGTGTCAGATATTTTCTGTAACTTTAACTCCCACTTCATGCCGTGATTTAGCAGCTGTGTGAAGGTGAGACAGGAGCCAGGTTTCTCTCTCTAGCTCTCATTTTTCATTAACTCTCACTTCTTGTGTGTACAATGGACTTCAAGTCTATGAAGGCTTTCCAGAAAAGACTGTTTCAAGATATTTTCAGGCGTAACCTGGCCCTCAGAGCGGATATATCAGCCCATACTAGCCTATAGCGGATATATTAGTACTGGTACACGCCAGGCAATAAGTAATCAGAAATGGCAGCATAGAAATGCCAAAGATGATGCCTCAACCACTATTGGTTGGATTGCTATGACATTTAGTGCAGACATTCATTGTCCCCAAATGATGTATCGTAATAACGTTGGTGATCTCTTGACTTTTCCCCCAGCACCACCATTAGATTTACCTTTGTCTCTACAACTAGATTGCCATAAAATTCATATCAGATATTCATATTCCCTTCATGATGAATTGTAATAATTTTGGGGATTCCCTGACCTTTCATTTATTGCCAGCATCAGGCAAAAATGTGTCTAGTGCTTTGCTTTATGACGAGAACAACTGACATTCAAATCACCCTCAACTGTACTTTGTGTTTAGTGCTAATTATTAAATGGTCACTTAAAAAATGTCACGCTCAGTACATAGCCTATATTGTTCACATTTATTTTGAATATATATAATATAATCAATATAAACTACATTTATGGGTGGTTTTCTCCACCAACCAGTCAAGTTGCAGTTTACATCCACGTCAAAAATATCATCACTTTATCATTTTATCCTCTTAGACATTTTTGTGAAATTGTCATAATTCGCATATAAATTCTTGACTTATGACCAAACAACTTGTTTTGTCACAGTGACCTTTGACCACCAAAATCTAATCAGTTCATCCCAACGAGAATGGAAAAGATGTCTGGATGGACAACCTGATAACTTAATGCCCCTGACCATGGCTGTCGCCAGTGCGGAGGCATGAAAATTTTGAATTGTAATTTTTTTTTTTTTTTTTTAAGTTAAGACTTAAAAGGTTGGTAATCTTTAAAAAACAGCAGTTGCTAAATTTTAAACATTATCAAACCGAAGAACCCAGCCCAGTGTTGCCAACTCTTTTCAATGAAAGTAGCTAACAGCAGTATCTCCAAAAGTCACTAAATCTAGCAAGAAAGTCGCCAAGTCTGCAACACTGACATAAGAAATAATTGATGCCCAACATGCTGCATGTTACGAATGCCAGTAGGTTTTGTGGTTCAAAGAGCCACTGAGCTTCCAACCATAAAAAACAAATAGCAACTAGTCCACACAGAAAGTTGCTGTAAAAGTCATAAAAGGACATTTTGAACTCTTTGAGATAAAAGTTGGGAAACGTCCAAATAATCAGCTGACCCTGGCTCTTCTAGATGTTTGATGTCTACCACCCATACTGCAGTTTGTGCCCGCAGATATATGGCCACTTGGTCATAATCCTCCCCATCACTTTCAGCCTCTGCATGCCCTCCTCTCTCCACCACTCTGTTCCCTAAAGCCCTCGCAAAGAGTCATAATCATGTAACACTACGAACAATAAAAGTTGTTCGTTTGATATTGTCCAAATCCACTCACCAGCGGTGGTTGCTCAAATTAGAGCTGCACGCTATCTCAGCCTCTTTTCTTATCTCTCTCCTCTGAGCGGACCAATTGCTATCACCAAATTTCACAGATCATGTGCTGAGAAATCAGAGGGTATAAATCCTCTTAAAATTCATATGATGTCGCTCAAAGTCCACAGCTTCCGTTAAATATGTTTTTCTTTAATGTACAGCTATCGCAATTTTTTCCATTTAGTTTTGATGAATGTGAAGTTGATATGTGGTGAAATGTATTTTTTCATCTCTGTAATAACCTTGAATAATGTGACGGCCTCTTCTCCTTTTGATGTGTATTTTATGGAGTGGTTTCTTCACTCAAACAGATCTTTTTCACAGAGAACTACACTAGATGTGATCTTGATTTTGATGCATTTAATATGCATACATGGCTATAATATGCATACTAAAAAAGAATGGCAGCTAGTCAACCTATGTGGTGTTCCTATGAGTGCTTTGACAGCAAAATAAAAAGTCCTCAGCTCAGTTCTGGCCTTGGCGCCCCGTGTTCAAACTCTACCTTGTGAATAAAACACACTAAATCGCTATGTAAGCCACTTTTTTTTTTATCCGTTTGTAGTGTGTTTATGCCACACTCGAGGTCGTCTTTGCAGGCTCAGCCAGCACACGAGTAGAAATGATTTATTACTTTCATTTTTCTGCTGACATAAAGTGAAAAAAAAAATCCCTGTTGCTGTCACTGCCAGGTCCTAACATAAGGGGGTATAACACAGTGGTTGAGCATTTGACTGCAGATCAAGAGATCCCCAGTTCAACTCTGGGTGCCCACTTAGGAAGAATACTTGCAGTGGAAAAATACAGCTGGATGTACATTATATTATACATGAGCACTTTGACTTGGTGGCAGGTTCAATAGAACTTCGTTTTGTGGATTCACCTGTAATGCAGTTTTAGTATATACAGTACACACGGTTCATTTTTAAGCCTGTGAATGTTCTCATTCATCCAGGTCATATTCATTCTGGCAACAATTGAATCAAAGGCAACTGGACATAGATTTGTCTCTGCAGATGTTTCGCCCCTTATCCAAGAGGGTCCCAAGTTTGAATCCAGCTTAGGGCTTTTCTGTGTGGAGTTTGCATGTTCTCCCCGAGTTAGCGTGGGTTTTCTCCGGGTGCTCTGGTTCCTCCCACAGTCTAAAGACATGCAGGTTAAACGTTGACTCTGAATTGCCTGTAGATGTGAATGTGTGCGTGAATGGCTGTCTGTCTCTGTGTGCCCTGTGATGGACTGGCAACTTGTCCAGAGTGTACTCCGCCTTTGCCCGATGCTAGCTGGGATCTTCTCCAGCCCCCCTGAGAACCCTAATGGGATAAGCGGTTGCAGATGTATGTATGGATGGATGTATAATAGGTATACAATATGACTGGGGATGTGATCTAAAATGCTTGAGGTATTTTCAATTAATATTGACTTTAAAATACAGCATAGGCTGTGTGGAAATAGTATGTAGCATAGATTTGGGACCCAGCTACAACCGTAGCAGTGTTAACATCACATGGTACAGCTGAATATTATTAATATAATAATGATACTGCTAATCATTATGAACTGCTGTTCAGACAATTACTCTATATAACCAATAATGCTGTAGCTCCTCCTGCTGTCTCAGCAGTCTCCAGTAACTCTTAGGAGACATTTCAGAGCCAACTCATAATGATGATCTCAGTGCAGCACTAGAAATATTGTTAATATCACATGTTTGGTGTACATATGGGACAGTCACCATGCTTCCTCACAGAGACAAAATATTAGACAGAGACCAGAGTTAATGATGTGGTGCAAATCGGTTGACTGGCACTGTAATACAAACTTTGTATATTTTATCATACAGGAGCTAAGTCTGGTCTTTGAAATATTCCCAACCAGTAGAGATGAGTTTGTGTAGCCTAAGTGGCCACAGGAAGGTCTTTCTAATTTCTGTGATTGGATCATAATATTTAGTTCAAAACTAACTGTGCTATATTTTCCTCCCTGTAGACAGTTTCCATCCATACTGCACATCATGCATATACTAGGACTACATAAAACAGTATTAAGTGATTGCATGAATGTGTGTGTCATTAGATGTTACACAGAATAAATATAATTACATACACAGAGATACATGCAGTTTGACAACATGAGGATCATGTCAGATTATGTTGCAAAGAACTTCCTGTCTGACTCCACAGCATAAAGAGCAAGAGTTTCACTGCTTGACATTTGAGCCAACTCATCAACGCTCTGTCTGAAATATTTGATATTCTGCGTGCAAAAATATGTACATATCAGCATGTCATTAAACAGGCGGCTCATAGATGGATTGAGGAGATTGGGGTTTCTTAACTCTCATAATCCTTCAGCCTGTTTGCATAAACCAAACTAATTTGGCTCATTTGACAGTGCATCGTCCATGTAAACATCTAAGCACTGTTAAGAAGAGGCTTGACTGACAGAGTCTTGTCTGTTTTTTCTCTTCACAATATGGTCCCACTCAAGGTCATTACAGCAATTTGTCTGTTTCTGAGTTGTAGACTGACGGGTTGCAACTGAGACTGAAACAGCAGTGTCATCATGACATGGGGATTTCATGGGAAAAGTTTCACTTCCTGGGAAACAGTGCAGTTTTAAAAATATATACATAGTATACATATAGTATATATACAGTACATGTATCTATACAGAGAGGGATGACATGCAGCAAAGGGCCACAGGTCAGATTCAATCCCTGTGCTGCTGCAGTAAAGACTCAGCCTTGATACATGGGGCACCCACTCTACTATGTGAGCTACCGGGGCACCCTGAAACACAGTCCTCGTCAACATGTATAGTCATTAATGTCTGAGTTTACACAAGAATGCTGAATTTGAATGACAACTTCCTGATGGTAAACTTTCCGAGGACTGATTAAACTCCAACCAATACAACTACGACACTTCCTCCTCTGCTGTCACGTTAATCCACTCAGTGTTGCGTCGCACACCATCCCGTTTCAACTGTACTGAATCACCATCGTCAGATTGAATCACTGGCTTTTAGCAGTGGAGCTCGGCTCTATATTACTGGTGACTGAGAGTGTTGCATCAGCCATGATACACATTTGCCACCTCCTCGTTAAAAGAACCACAATCTCATAAATCTGATATTGATAATAGGGTGTTGCGCTACTAACATTATGTTCAGTGCTTATATAGGCTAATATTGTGTTGAACTGAACAAAACAGCAACTAGCAACACATTGAAAGTACTACAGAACTCACTGCCTTATGAACGCTGATGCGAAACTACATAGTCAGTGACAAATCTTTACAACCTCTACTTTCAACATCACGAGAGTAAAAACTCATTTTAATGAGGTCTTTACTGTAAGTCACATCTCCCGCAGCGCTAATGTTTAGTCAGACAGTAACTGAACCTCTTGACGCTGTCTACATATTTCACGTACGGAGTCACAGCAGTAGCTGTTACTGTAAACTATGTGTGTGGTGTAAATATTAAAGTGGCAACAGACATAAAATGACATAGACAATGTGTTGGGTGGAGCATTTTGATCTCTTAAATATCTCTGAGAAGAAGCGTTTGTGTTGTTTATAAAGCCAGAGAAAGACACACATCATGTGGACAAACGGCCCAGAGAGAGCAACCAGGGATCAAGAGACTTTCTTGGTGTGTTTGGGTTGGCTGAGCAGCTTCCACTGGAACGAATGTTTGAACACTATTTAGCCTTATTAGAGCCCACTGGTAAGCAGTAAGTCATTGGCCAAACATTTTACAGCAGGTCAGGAGGTCTCTTGTTCAACTCTGGCTGCCTCCCTTGTTCACTCAGTGATAGTATGGATGTTTTTGTGTCAGCGCATACTAGGTGTAAACAGACTGCACTGTAGGTCAATAAGTTCATTCACTGACCGGCACAAAACAACTTGTTTGAAGGACTGAGGCAAAGAGCTTGTAATGTTCCTTTCTCTTTTCAAGGCTAATATGTCAGGCAGGTTGTGACAATTAGACGTTATAATAGCTGAGAGATGGAACATTTGACGACTGATCAAGAAGTCCTACACCATGCATGTGGTATACATAATGAAGTACATACCTTTAAATATTATCCTAGGCACATGTAGATAGTATAATACAGTTATTTTGATTGTGTTTATTTAAAATTCCGTATTAACCACAGCACAGTAAACATGTTATACGTCTGCACCTCAGTGATCAGACGATATACAGTCAAGGAGAAGTAAATCAATTAGTTAACAGTTTAAAAAACTTATAGTAGTTAAAATGTTGTTTTGTTTCTTTAAAGGGATAGTTTGGGTCAGCTTTAGAGACACTACTGATAGAACAACATTAAAGGGATAGTTCTGGTATTTTGAAGTGGGGTTGTATGAGGTACGTGTTTATCCATAGTCAGTGTATTACCTACAGTAGATGACAGCAAAGCGTATTTTAGTCGCCTAAAAGAAAGACTCAGCGAACTGAAAGTGAAACTGATCAATGCTCTCTTTAAAATGGCCAGATCTGTTGACAAAAAAAACATAGATAAGTTTCACCAGCTTAGTTCGTGGTTGGAAAATATTGTAAATCTAGCATATATTTAAACTGATATTGATTTTTTTAGGTGAGTCTCTCTTTCAGGTGGTTAATAAATGCTCTTCTGTCAGCCTCATCCACAGCGGTACACTGCTTTGGTTCAGTGCTGTAGCTCCTGTCTGCTTCTCCAAACTAGAGGCGTGTCGAACGTCATCTACTCGGGGTACCTCATGCAACCCCACTTCAAAATACCAGAACTATCCCTTTAATGTTGTTCTATCAGTAGTGTCTCTAAAGCTGACCAGTCACACATCATTTCATGCACGGCTGAAAAAGCCCTTAATTATAAGCAGTCTTTGGTTATGACAAGCATGAAGGAAATGAACAACATCTTCGATAGGTCAGTTTGTCAAAGATTGCAAATGTTGTCATACTAACAGTCAGGATATAGCCACACAAAGACATGAAAACACATTACTAAATACTTCAGAGAGAACAAGAGGGACTTACAGTTTTTAAACATGGTCTGTAGAGTTGCACTATTATCTAGGGAAAAAAAACAAGACTGGACAAAGGTCTGAATGAAGCCCTATGGTCCCCAGGTCATCTGTGTGCCCCCTGTGGTCCCATATATCACCTCTAGGTGGCTGGAAGCACAGGAATACACATCTAACCTGGCCTGACAAACTGATTTACATGAGCCAGAATAAATCCATCATCAGAAGTTAAAAATGAACTGGTACTCAACTTAACTATTTAACTGGGCCATCTGTAAGGTAATACCAATTCTATGTGAAGCAGTTTAAGCTTTTATAGAGCTTCTTCTGATTAATGGCAGGAGTATCTGCACAAACTGTTGCCTCAGTACAAAACCACTTCACTGAATCAATATTGATGCAAAGTGCTTTGTGTAATCGCTGCCACTGATTAGTGCTGCAGCCAGAGGTGGGGATTTATTAGTACAATTACCTGCAGAGTAGTGTGTGTGTGTGTGTGTGTGTGTGTGTGTGTGTGTGTGTGTGTGTGTGTGGGTGTCTGGCTGGAACGGAAACCTGTAGACTTTCAGAACACACTAGTACACAGTTTGACACCTGTGGCTGCGATGTTATGTAATGTTATGCGTTACATGCCAGTGGTTCTCAGACTCATCCTGCTATTCATCTGAAATATTCCAGCCTCTATAAGGGCCGACAGAAAATCATCATCAGTGCTGTTAGGCTGCAATAAACAACATGACAGGTTTCTACTGTGTAGACATGTAATGTTTCCACAGGGGGCACCCAGAGGTGAACTAGGGACCTCTTGATATACAGTCAGATGCTCTACCACTGAGCCATAGACCCCTTATACTCTGTAGTACTGCTGTCTGTGTCACGACCCCTTCAACACAGAGAGGACTATATAGACCTGTGTATGTATGTGTGTGTACATGTTTCCTTAATATACAGTATAGGGGATGGATGGATGGAGGATGGACATATGGATGGATGGATGGATGGATGGACATATGGATGGATGGATGATGGATGGATGGATGGACATATGGATGGATCGATGGATGAATAGATGGTTAGATGGGTGGATGATGGATGGGTGAATGGATGGATGATGGATGAATGATGGATGGATGGATGGCATATGGATGGATGAATGGATGGATGTTGGATCTAAAGATAGCATACTATAAACAATGCACACTATAAATGGTGGCGCACACTATGAACAAATGAACCAACCACATCATGCAGTTTATGGAAATCCTCCTGCTGAGTCTATTAATGCACAACACACTGTTTGGTCTAATCTGTTTACTCATCCTTTTAGTAATACGTCCATTTCGTTTATGTACAGTAAGAAATGATGTAAATATTTTGTAAAATGGGAGGAACCCTGCAGAGACAGCTGGTGAGGCTGTATAATACACAAACCAGGAGGAAAGCAGCATTAATAGTTCAGGACCCTTTACATCCTCTAATGAATCTGAAAAACTCCCCTCAGGATGACGATACAGGACACCTACAGCAAAGAGAAACATCTTTAAGAGATCTTTATCCCATCCATCCATCATTTTACTTAACAAATGTTTCACTAGATATCAGAGATGGCTGTTTCTTTTATGAATATATTTATGTCTATTTAAGATATACTTGTTAATACTTTAGCACTCCCAATTGTTTGGCCCTGTTAGAGTATTACTGGTATTTATCATTGTATTTATCATTGTATTTATTATTATTATTATCATTATTGTTGTTGTAATTTTTTTTTTTTTGCCCTAATCTCTTGTAATTCAACCCATGGCAAAGGAAATGTTTAAGTGTATGTGTGTGTCTATGAAACCAAAGACAAATTTCCAAACAAGTGGACACTAAAGATGTCTTTTCTTTATAACAATAGATGCGATTACTTGGAAGACAACAAGAAAGAGCAGTTTGTAACATGGGAGTTCACTTCAAGGTTCATCTACCTCTATGTTGTGTACAGCAGTGTCTCAATATTTTATTTCACCCTCGACTGCGAGAACAGTCCTTGGGAATATTAAACGCTTGTTCATTTTGTTCTGTAATTAGCATGGAGCAAATTAATTAACACGGGGTGAACGGAGGCTACAGCATCTACAAGCACATGTTCATTATCAAACATTCAGGTGCTCATGAGTGAACCCACAAACCTAATATATCTGTGACTGAGAGAAAAGGCGATTCCTCCTCCTTGACTCGGTGGCTATCTGTTTTGTTGGAGGTCTGACTTGAGCGTCTGTGGAAATTCATCAAATTACAAATAAAATATTTAATATCTGTGAGGGAGGGTATAGCTCAGTGGTAGAGCATTTGACTGCAGATCAAGAGGTCCCCAGTTCAAGTCTGGGTGCCCCCTCTGTTTATTACTACTGTAAACAGTGTTCTGGGTACGTGTGTGGCATTTTAAAGCTGACATGGCAGCAAACAATAGATGAGCTTACAGCTCTGTGAAAAAGGCTTCAAAGCCTGCAGCTTCAAACAGGCTGTTGCAGACTGTATTCTAGTGAGTGATAATGTCGGCTTGATCTCTTAAGGCTATATCTTTTAGGTTTAATTTGTTGACCAAAGACTATATGAACCCTGTATCCCATCACCTGACAGCACACTTATCTTATAATACAAACTTAGTGCCCCCACTGTTGACAATACACATTATATAATCATAGCTGTGACTCCATATGTGGAAAACTAGACCCTTCAGATTTATCTTCTCTAAAATGTGTTGCCTTAAACTGGAGACAGTCTGTGCGTTGATTACACTGAGCATGTTGTATTTTTAATACCATACCTTGGACTTGAATCCCTCTATATGTAAATAGATTGTATTATAGTTTATTTCTTATATTTTTCAGCTGCATTTGTGTGTGTGAAAAGTGATAGGCAACAATATTTGTTTTCAATCTTAGATGGTTTAATACTTTGAGTGATTATAACTGAATATTGAGTGTCATGAGTGGTCAGGACAGTTTTAAAGGTGCTAAACAAAGACAAAAAAAATGACAAAAGTCTGCAAAAATTAACCAAAATTAACCAGTAGGTATGTTATGGATAAAACTATGACCACCCCCTCTAAGTCGACTAATCAGTTGTTTTGATCTTAATCAAGTAGTATTTCCTAATATTTTTTTAAATGCTTTTTTATGCTGAATGACTTATTTTCATGAAGCTTATGAGCACATCTCTGGTAAATGCAATATTTAAAGTGGTGCTGCTCTGTCTGTTCAGTGATGCTGGGAAGATGATTGACATTCTCCTGGATCCACTTTCTCACACAATTATGTCGACATTACATGTATTAATTTTTGTCATATGGATTGCCTTTGTTGTATTTTCATTATGTTGTTGCTCTGTACACATGACATCAATTGCACATCTGTCCATCCTGGAAGGAGGATCCCTGCTCTGTTGCTCTTCCTGAGGTTTCTTCAATTTTTTTCTTTTTTTTCCCTGTTAAAAGCTTTTTTTTGTTTTTGGTTGGGGAGTTTTTCCTCACATTGTAAAGGACAGAGGGTGTCGGTATTCTGCACAGATTGTAAAGCCCCCTGAGGCAAAATTGTGATTTGTGATTTTGGGCCACACAAATAAAATTGACTTGACTTAACTTGAACTTTTTCAGCAATTTGAGCTACAGTAGCGTTTCTATTGGCTCGGACAACATGGCTCAGCCTTCTCTCGCCATGTGCACCAGTGAGCCTTGGCCTCCCATGATCCTGTTGTCCGTTCACCAGTTTTCCTTCCTTGGACCACTTTTGGTAGGTCATAATCACTGAGGATGAAGAACATCCCACAAGAGCTGCAGAGATGCTCTGACCCAGTCATCCAGCCATCACAATTTGGCCCTTGTCAAAGTCACTGACATCCTTATGCTTGCCCATTTTTTCTGCTTTCAGCACATCAGCTTCAAGGACAAAATGTTCGCTTGCTACCTAATATATCCCACCCACTGCCAGGTGCCATTGTAATGAGATAATCAATCTTCTTCTCATCATCTGTTCATGGTCATAATGTTGTTAATGCTATGGCTGATCAGAGTATATTTTTTCAACTCTGGGACGCTTAAGCAAGTCCAATAAGCTATTACATTTAAATTTATGTGTAGTCAGTATAGCTCAGTGGCAGAGTGTTTGACTGCAGATCAAAAGGTCTCCAGTTCAACTCTGGATGCTCTCTCATCTGAAAAGTAAATTTTTTTGCATATGTATATTTTGTATTTATCCTTGCTCAGCATTAGTTTGTGCACTTAATTTATTTTCCCAATCTTTTCTTTGTAATCCCACACAATTCATTGCAATACAAAACAGACAACTTTATATGTTCTTTGAGATTTGTGTGTCTCCATCACATCGCAGCAGGACTGAACCACACTTCATTT
This sequence comes from Pterois miles, assembly GCA_947000775.1. NCBI lineage: Eukaryota > Metazoa > Chordata > Actinopteri > Perciformes > Scorpaenidae > Pterois > Pterois miles. The sequence continues at coordinate 17,724,578 of CAMQGK010000567.1, read as the reverse complement.
CATACTTCGCCGTAAAAAATCTTCAACTCATTAGCCTTTAAGATTCTCATCTCTAATTAGCGGCGAGGAGACGAGTTAACCTGAGGTGAACGGACTGCCGGGAGCATGTGTACATTATCACCCATAATCATGCATGCCAAGACACACATGCACACACGTGCATCGCCTCCTCGGGCTCAGGCTCACCTGCATGCTCAGAGACTCATTAGAGAAGGAAGGAGGACGAGTAGGAGGGAGGAAGGAGATGAGGAAGGGAGGGAGAGCAGAGAGAGGAGGAGTCCGAGGATCGGTGTGTGAATGAAGGCAGTGTTTGTGTGTGTATGGACTATAAAATATATGAGGAATTAGAGGTAGAAATTTGTCCCAGTAACCAAGTTAAAGGGCGTTCGTAAATCAAAGTACTCCTAAGGGAAACGCTACTCTGTGAGTGTGTTTGTGTATATGTATGTGTGTGTATTTATGTGTGCCTGAGTGTGAGTCAGACTGAGAGTGACTCAGAATTAGATGTTTTTTGTTGTGTCTTCAGGCGAGGATGGAGCGTATTCGACGCGTGGATGTGTGTGTGTGTCTACATGTGTAGGTGCATGTGAAGAGCACCTTTGCCTTTGGTGGCGGGTTTACAGGGCAGAGATGTGTGTGTGTGTGTGTGTGTGTTTAAACCTCTGAATGTGTGCGCTCACAAACTACTGTACATGTGTGTTATTCTTATTCATATTATTCCCATTCTCCAGGGAAGTGGCCAGTCTTTCATTACAGTGTGTATTCACTCGTCTGACAGATCCACTCCTGAGGCGGCTGCTGCTGCTGCTAAATATCACACACCTGGATGCACAGTGTGCCGCTCCCTCTCTTTCTGTGTCTTCTAAGACCCTATTGCCATGCTAATAATATCCATCAAATCAGGAAGCACTTTCACCTTGATGAATCCTCGTCTGAGAGGCCATACAGCATACACGGGATTAGGGATGACTTCACTTACAGCGACGTATCTTTAATACCGCAGGAGCTGAAAAGCCGTGCAGAGGGAAGACGGATGAAGGAGAGGAAGGTTTCTTTAAATAGCATCCCAAATATGTATAAATACCACAGTTGGTTCCAAAATTACCATCATCTACTGTATCTGTTTGTGCTGTGAAATGGGAATTGGAGAGTACAAATTGGATTTATGTGTATGTGCACACTGGAAGTACGTTTGTGGGCATTTTTTTCGCTTATATGAACAAAAATTGATGATTAAAGAGCAAAAAAGCATTTAGTATTGTTAGTATGTTATGTATGACAGAGTATTAGGGCCTACTGAGGACAAAACAATAAATCTGAGATTTAAAGAATAAAGTCACAATATCACAAGAATAAAATCATGGGGTTATGAGAAAAAAAGTTGTAGTATTATGAGCATAGTCATAATAAAGTAGAGGTTTTACACCTTTTACGCCTGTGTGAAAATGAAGAACACGGAGCATCTTGTGAAGTTATACTTTAGTTAAGGTTTCACAAATAATGAAATATTGAATCGTTTGGCACATCAGCATCACATTATTAAAAGTATCAGGACTTTGAAAAGATTGTGCAAGAAACTGCGTTTAATCTGAAGAAAGAACCACACAGACGTGGGGAAATAGCCTCTTTTGTGGCAGAGGAAATTACTTTTTTTCTGAAGTTATGACTTAATTCTTGTAATATTAGGACTTCTTAAGTTCTGACTTTATTTTCATTAAATTGAGTTTTTTTCCCGTAATATTATGACTTAATTCTTGAAATCTCTGATTTTTTTCCCCTCAGTGTGGCCCTAATACTCTGTCGTACTGACGATATTGCTGATTTATACATAAATAAAACATTATGTTACATGATCACAGTCATCACCGGTGAAAAAATACTCTTGTTTACTTAACTACCCGAAAAATACTTGAATTACAAGTAAAAGTGCTGCACCTCCTAAATTTAAGTAGAGAATTTATACTAGCAAAAATTCCAACCAAACTACTCATAATGCAGAAAGATTCATTATATTATATGCTGCACCTGATTCAACTGTTATCAGGCTGTTAAATAGGCATTATAAGCAATAAGCACTATAAGCTCGCTATAAGCACCATGTATGTGGGTCAGTAGGGGCCTACTATGCCAACTATGTTGTGAACGCAAAACACACAAAAGCAACACGTTCTAACACGTGAAAATGAATGAAACGTTACATTTTTAACTTCTTTAGGCACAGGCAACAAAGCCACTTAAGTTTAGGGAAAACATTGTGTTTTGCCTTTAAATAATGACATTTCGAAAGAATAAAGTGAAAATTAACACTAGTTGTTGGTTTCCTGTCATAATTACAACGGCCACTAGAGGTCGCTGTCATGTTCTTTTAAACCTTCATTCTGTGACCTACCATGTCAATAGATGATAAAACCTACTAATGTGTGTAGTAGGCCCCAACTGACCCACACATATGGTGCTCATAGTGACCAGTAAGACATATTTAATGGACTGTCTAATCTTCTGATTATATACTGCTGATTATAAACTAAATATTAACAACATCCGTCAAATAAATGTAGTGAAATAAAAAGCACAATAGTTCCCTCTGAAATGCAATGCGGGAAATTACAGCATACATGAAACCATGACACAAATGTTAACTGATAACAATCATTATCATTAGTAACACACAACCTGGTTGATGCAAATTTACCGAGGTCATGTAACATGTTAATCTGTTAGTTGAAATTCTGGACGTGGAAATGTGTGCGTGTTCATTTTGATGTGATAAATAATCTTAGCAGTATGTGAAAGATTGTATTATTTTTCTTTCTTTCATGCTTGGTTAATGTATCAGTTAGATAAATCTGATATTAGAATAAATGAAGTTGAACCGGCTGTATAGGCCCGCTGCATCCTTGCCACACATGCCTCCTATGTGTTTGTAAAGGACTTTGGTAACCCACTTATGCAGCTGGATTTGCATTGAGTGAATTGAAGCGAAAGATTTAAATGGCATCAGTCTTGCTATTAAAGCAAAGCAAAACATCAGACAAACAGGGAGGAGCAGCTCTCTCTCTCTCTCTCTCTCTCTCTCTCTCTCTCTGTGTGTGTGTGTAGGGGAGCAGGGGGAGTGCTGTCCCTTGCCTCGGCTCAGTGTGTGCAGCAGCTGCAGCTTTCAGCCTCAGTCTACACTGTAGGGGCCATTCTGCTGTCTGAAAGACTGATAGATACAAAGAGCAGAATGGCGATGAGAGATGACTCGGAGGAGAGCGCTGATGGTGCGTTTCAAACATTCTCCCTCTGCATGTTGCAATTCAACATTTCTATGAAGTGAAAACAAAAGCCCAGCTTCCGGGTCAAGGATTCGGAGCAGGCTCTAAAATACGGGTCGCACCGTTGGGAGCTGTTTTTGGACGAGGCGAGCACGAGGCCATCAAAGCGTGTTTTACAACTGGCCTGAGGGTGGGAAAATCTTGCCTGAATTTGGAGAGAGTAGTCCCCTCCCTCCTTCCCTGATGTGAGGTCTCATCCTTTGTCGTCCTCTGTGAGGGACAGGAATAAAAAAGACAAACAAACAAGGCCACGGACACAGATGCTGACCTACGCCTGATGCACACATATGTTACAGAGGAAAACCGAAGCAATCAATTCTCACACTCTGTCGAAACATACAGACATGCATGTACACCTAAACAAAGGGAGCTAAACACGCATGGCGCCCAGTCTGAAGAGACACAGGAGTGCATGAATGGAGCGCCCTGTTTCAGCCCATGGCACAGAGCGCTGTGCAGAGACAAAGCTCTCTTGCAACATCTCCATTCATAGTCTGGCACTAAGGGTAGAAAATGGAGCTCACAGTATAGCGGTATTATAACATCAGAAAGCGGGGGGACTCGGCACACTATCCTCACCATCCCCCACCTCCCTCCCTGTGGGCCCTCGCTACCCGCCCCCACGAATCCCAGCGCACCCTCACCCTGCCGCTAACCTCCCTCATTCTGCTCTCACTACTGTTCCCCGTCCCCATCCCCCTCTCCAAAACCTCCACTTCCTCCCCCTCATCATCATCCACAAGGACCATAAGGACAGACGCTCTTTACACATCACGTACGCCGCATGCCGCTGGATAAAAATAATGGTTCGTCACAAGCTGCAGGTCATGTGTGTCATGTACATACAGTACGATGCCTGTGGGCCACCTGATTACTGTTTTCATTTGCGATTAATCTGCTGATTAATTTCTTGATTTATTATTTGGTCTATAAAATGTCAGAAAATAGTACTAAACTTCCTAAACGTGATGTCCTCAAATCCAACAACACAACAAATACAGAGTATTCATCCAGGATGCCGCTGATTGTGTGAAACCAACAATGTGTTGTTTGTCGTTGTGTTTACATTAAGTTTTACTTTCACTTTACAAACACTAATTCTAAGCCAAACCATGATGTTTTTTCCTAAACCTAACTAAGTGGCTTTGTTGCTTCACTACGGAAACATAGCACCCACCCTTCAGTTTCCCCTTAGGTTAACGTTGTTAGCTCCATCAGCAGTGTTGCCATAGTTTTCAGTGTTAGCTACAAGCTGGGCTACCCAGTGTGTTAGAAAATGACGCCAGGGTCCTGACCAAGCCGGCAGGAAGCGCACAGGTCGTTGATCCCAATTTTACATAGTAGCTAAAAGGCGGTACTTCAACTTCTGTGTCCTGTAACTCAGCAGATTACTTTTTTTTAGGTAAATCAACGTCCCAGAATGAACACTTGAATAGCTCTTATTTAAATCATTAGGTCCTAAAACTTGCCTAATACCTGAATTCAGAGTTGTTTTCCTTCCTCTGTTCATGTGAATGAGACCCAGGAAGGACTGCTCCCAAAGAGTGATCTTTATTTCTCTTCCCTCTCTCTAGTTATAGTAATTAAAATGAAAAAATAAACTACAGCTGTCTCCTATTCATAATGTGAGATATGTTTATATCAGATGTGAAACTATACCTGACTGCAGATCAAGAGGTCCGCAGTTTAACTCTGGGTGCTCCCTGAAAACACCCAATCTGACTATTAAATAGATGTTATTGGTTGCTATAAGCACCATACATATGGGTCATTAGGGGCCTACTACACCTACTACATTGTAAAAATGAAAACTTAAAAGAAACACATTCTAACATGTAAAACTGAATTAAACATTGCTTTTTGAACACAAATAAAAAGGTTTCTTTAGGTTTAGGCAATAAAACTACATCTTATAGGAAACCAAAAATAGTTAAGTGTTGGGAAAAACATCATGTTTTGTGTTAAAATAACTACAAACGCCTGTCATAATTACTACGTTCAATAGAGGTCGCTGTCATGTTCTTTTATACTTGTTTCATTGCTCTATAATGTGAATAGATGATAAAACCTACTGGTGGATGTAGTAGGCCCCTTCTGACCCACATCTATGGGGCTTATAGTGAATGATATTGCTTATTTAAAAGCCTGACGACAGTCTAATCGGCTCATTGAACAGCAGCTCAGACGCTTCGGAGTTCAACTCCAGATGCCCTCTGAAACTGTATACATGTAACTGAAGTACCACTTGTCCTGTCTCGCAAACCAGAAGGTGGAGCTTTGCACTGAGAATGGTGTTTATGTACATAGCAGCTCTGTTTTGAGTGTCCATGGCAGCCAGCTGAGAGGCAAACAGAGAAGAGATAACAGTTTCCAAACAAAGACAAAGACACCATGCTGTTTGACTCCGAGGCTGAGTGTTTGACTCAAGATCAAACTAGACTTCAAAAACCTGAGTGAGAGAAGTTTGAGAGTGTGGATGACAGTGTGTGTATTTTTTCTGTGTTACATTTTTTTTATAACTACATGATCATGGGCAATGTAGTGTATCTAAACAAAGCTTTTTCTGCACTGTACTTATCATAACTCCAAAGACTTGTGGTCTCCTATTAATGAACACTTGAGGAAGAACAAAGGTGGTCCTCAACACACTTATTGTTGGTCTTTATGAATTATTTCTGAGCTTAATGTTATTTGAACGGTTACAGCACGTGCCTCCAAACCACAAATTCACTGGTGTGACTTACATACCCCCTCCTCTCTCATCCTGTTTCCTATCTACATTTTAACTGTCAACTGCCCAATAAAAATGAAATAAAAATGCCCCAAAACAATCTTGAATTTATAAATGGTTTGTATTGTTACATCGGCTGCAATTAACATCTTATTTTCACACACCAGCTCTTATTATGAAGGGGCACTCCAAACTGAAGGCAACTCTAAGATGAAGGAAAGGGTTAACAAAGCCTTTAGCTCCACAGAAAAAGTACAACAGAAGTAGTAATTAATGTCTTTTTGGTGTCAACTTTATGCTGCAGACAATCAAGCTTTAGGCCTTTTGGGAACAAATCATGGTTTTTGTAATGAGGGCGAAATGCTGATGTTTATTTTCAATTAAGCTACGACAAGAATAGAAATGATTAAAAATCAGTTTTTTTGCATTTGTGTGCCCCAATGCACGCATACCATCTTGCTCTTATCCAATACAAAACTTTGTATGCTTTCAGTGAGAGGCAGCAGTGATGTGGCGCTAACAAGCACTGGACCGCAGGAACAACCCCCCACAGAGCGAAAGAAGATTTACGGACTTCAGTTCAAGGGTCAATTACGACTGTACATTACTACTGTACACGCACACGCACAAAAATGCACAGCGTCTTCGCTTATTGATGGGATTGATTTCTTGTGCTCGGATGTACTTCCCCGCCAGCTGATGTGTGCAGGAGCTGATTAGATAGGTGATTTATGACTGACCATGAATAATGGCTCTCTGAGCTCAGCTGGAATTGACCTGAGAGGAGAGACGCTGGGGTTGCATGGCGAAAAGACAAATGGGTTAAGCGAGGTAAAGCAGAACAGAGGGAACGAGATGAAGGGGGACATAAGAGCATTAGCCTGCTCCTGTACAGAAGTCGAGCTTCACTGTGAAACTCATTGTCTCGGACCAAAGCAGATCCGAGACCTGCCAACTGCGCTCAGCCCCCTCTGCTTTGTCAGGGCTGACAATGTCAACGCTCACCATAGAGATGACAAACAGACTTGAAGTGAGGTATTAATAGAACGTAAATCACAAACAGGTCCCTGAGGATGTAATGCAATGCAACAACTCTAATGAGTGACTGATTAACAGCTGTCCTATTGAAGTCGTCCCATGCTTGGCACCTGACATTTCACTTTAAACAACTTAATAGCTTAACTTTCACCCCTGTAGCTAGCGTGAAATTGGCACTTAGAGCGTCATGAGTCGTGGACATCTATTTAGGGTGTGACAATGAGTCAATCAGTTAGAAACACGCATGACTTCCTGCTGAAATTAATTAGCATTGTGTAATGAAATATGGCTTTCGCCCTGCAGCGGCAGCGCTGTTTGTCAGACATCTTAGAGGGGCAACCACTGACTTCACCATCCAAGCGCCGTGCTGCCAAGGAAGGAGAGCACACAGACGCCAAATGCTGCTGCCAGCCGCAGTTGGATTTGTTTACTGCAGATAAGCAGAGACATCCTTGCCATCACAGTGACTGAATGCTGAGAAGATGATTTTGGCTGAGCTCGTGTGGAGGAAGAGGAGGCGGGGACGTCTGCACTCATGCTGGCGTGAATGCATGCGATTTAACACACATACCTCGCGACACACAGAGCGACTTCATATTCTAATTAAGGTTTTATTTGGGTTAAGCTGTTAACATGAACCCTTGATAATCTGCAACCGAGTCTCCCAGTTAACATGAATAATTCACTTTAACACCAATATTCTTGTCCACCTGTGGTGACTGCAGGTCTGCAGACTGAGCAGTCTGCTGCCAGCTGCTCCTCCTTCTCTATTTGATATAGATTACAATTTTTGGACTAGAAAAATTTATTTCTCAAGCGTTTATGTTTGTATTAATACATGGGAAACAATTGATCAAAATTGTAATCTATATCTCTCGACAGACTCCCAATAAGGAAGTTCAAAATGGTAAAATCAAACTGCCTTTTTATCAGATACAGAAAAAGAGCCATAAAATACATTATTTATTTTAATGTAATGAATATAAAGAAGAGATAATAACATGTTCACATGTTAAATATTCTTTTCAGACGTGACACTTCTTTCCCTAAAAGTTGTTTCTGCCCTATACTTGTCATTGAGGGTTAAGAACACCTTTTGAATAAGCAACCCGCCATCACTCCAAAGTGGGTATTATATTTTTTGAGCCATGAATATTAGATGTGTGTGAAGGTGCATCACCAGCAGAGGGCAACAAATCCACTTACTTAGGTTTAAGCAACAAAACTAACCAATGTAATATATTAAACCCAACAAAATTTGTTAAATAAATCTTTTGTTGCAAGTCTTTATCTTTGTACGGCCAGTGTGCAATTGGTGGAGAACCTCATAGTCTCCAGCACTGAAATGTTAAGTTTTTATATTTAGGGAAAATGCCATGGTTGGTCTTAAAATAAGTACATAAAAACTTAACATAACGCATCACAAATGTCACTAACATACAAAACAAAACAAAAACCTCAAACACGGGTCTCCAGGTTGTTGATCCCACCTACCATAAGACACATTTATGCAGATGCATTTCCATTGCAGTCACTACAGACTACATGGTGCACAAATGACACGCCAAAGCCAGAACAGTGTTCTTGTTGCACGCTTTTGCCTTGTGCATTATAGTATCACTCATACGCCTTGTCATACGACAGGGCTGGAATAACTCAGGAAAAAGCATAAATAGTGGAGGGTGATGAGAAACGTTTATATGATTATGGTCTCCTATTGTAATCTATATCCCTCGACAGAAAGAATTTCAACATTTTAAAACCAAACTAGCTCTTCATCGGGTACAGAAACAGAGCTATAAAATACATCTATTTATTTTGATGGAGTGTCCATTTACACCCGGGTGAGAAGAGTCACACGGCAGCTGTTTGGCTATTTACACCTGCTAATAGTAATAGTAACAGTAATATAAAGGGCAACATAAGGTGTAAGGTCATGGTGGATGAATGGGTCAAACTCAGGGCTTTTAACCAGGAGACTGGGGTTTGAGTCCTGTGAGATGTCTATTTTTACACTGCACTGAATGACTGATTATTTTCTGTTTTTTAAATTTGTTTGGTTAAGCAACAAAACTACTTGGTTAGGTACAGGAAAACTATACATATACACATACAGTATTTAATGTGTGCCTGGGTCAGGTGCAAATAGTATTGTTGGCTACAGACACCTGGGTGTTTGTCTCTGCCATGCTATATACACCCAGGTGTAAATAGCCATATTGGCTATTCTGCCCCAGGTGCAAATAGTATTGTTAGCAACAGACAGCTGGACGCTGATAACTTCTGCTTTATTTTAATGCAATAAATACAAAGAACATTTCACAGCATTATAAATCTTTTTGTTTAAATGAATCTATAATCAAATAAGCCTGAGTTTGAGTTTATGCAGTCGGTCAAACAGTGAGAGAAGTAAAATATTTCCTCACAATAGCTTCAGAGTAAGAGTTTAAACCATAAACTGCAGTTAGTCAAAATCAGGTTGTGTTAACAGAAGTAGCCTAAAAAATGTCAAGAATGTAAATGTACAGAAGTCAAACCTGAGACAAATTTACTTTTGCAGGCCTGAAACATTTATTTCTTGCTTCCCTGATATGTACACCACATACATGTCAGACACATCTTCTGTACAACATCCCCTCTTTACAGCAGGTGTTTGTATGTTGCCTTGTGGGGATCATTCACCCTCTGCTGGTGGGGGTCAAGCATCTCGCTCAAGGATTTTTTAGTAGATCCTTCCAGTTGTGGGACATCCAATCATCAGAAAAATAAATATAAATGTTGTTGTCAGGCCCTGACCCTGTTTCTTTTGACAAATCCACGAGACATCTTTCATGTTTATGTCTTCCCATGAATGACAGGGGACAAGGATCTCCCAAGCTATTATACTTCTGGGTAATAATTCAGTGTCAGTGCATAGCATCCATCAGCCATCATTCACGTTCATCTGACTGCACCATGGACACTATCACTCACTGTACTCGCCTTAAGGAGCAAACCAGGCTGACTGAAGACCCCAGCTGCAGGAAGAGCCAAGGTTTATCAAATGACAATACTCAGAGAAAGAGTTGATGCAGAGTTCAGCCTGAATTCATTAAAGGGGTTCAGAGCCGCCGCATAGTGACATACAAGTCAGTATAAATGACAGACGGATGAGTGAAAGTCAAGAGGTAAATGGATATCAGGCAGTAACCTGACATACTGGAGGTCTATTGATAGCAATGTCGGTGTGTCCTCAGATGGAAATATCTCAACAGCTAAAGGATGGATTGACACAAAATATGCTACAGACATTCAAGTCCCTCTCAAGACGAATTGTAATAACTCTGGTGATTCCTCAACAGTTCATCTAGCTCAGGTTAATATTTCAATTGTCCAATACTTAGACCAAATACCTGCAAAACTACAGTCCCATCAGCCTCAGTTGTACTTGTGTTTATTGTTCATTTGAGATTTAGCATTCTAACACGTTCAAATAAGAGGATTACTATGGTAAATATTGAGCAGGTTAGCATTTAGTTCAGGTAGCTAGATTTTTACCAGTGGGCAAGCTCCGGGTCTGAGGGATGAAGCCAATGTGGAAGTGTCTTAAACCGCCTTAAAAGTCTGATTATATAGAAATCTATGAGAAAATGACAAGTGAGAACACTTCATTCATTACCTCAGTAAACACTGTAAACATGAGTTTATGGTCTCAGTCCTGGTTTCAAGTCTTCTTCAACATAGCATGATGTTCATTTAGCAAATTATGATCCCAATTAGAGTCAAATAGACCATAAAGCAGCGGAGTGTGGATACCTTGTGAGCATTGCCTGGACTGTTTTCGTCTTATAACTTTAAAATTTTCAAATTGTGTTTTCACTTCATAAAAGTTAATTGTAACATTCTGGTCGTCTAAAATGTCTCTTGTGTCACTTCTGGTTACAAAAAACAAGATGGCGACGGCCAAAATACTGAACTCAAGGCTTCGAAATGCCAGCACACAAACCAATGAGTGACGTCACAGTGACCACGTCCACTTCTTATATACAGTCTATGGTTTTTACCTTATCCTGCAATTATAAAAGCATTATTTTTAGATGTAGCTGAATCACTAAAAAGATATAATAAAAATAACAATTACAGAGGTACAAGTTATCTCGACTTCCATAATACAGGAGCCCTAAAATTTCTCTAGTGCGTGCCTCTCTGCTGAATCTTATGAGCCTTTATTATTATTATTATTATTATTATTAATTTTAGTTTGTGTGTGTGTGTTCAAGAGATAAGATGATTCCACTGAAGATGGCATTAATTAAAATATCGGTTTCATTTCGTATTATCTTTGGGAAGCGAGTCATGAGCTAAATTGTTTCATTTCATATGAAAATCAGTCAGGAAGTAAAAAACATTTTGTTCACGGTTGCACTACTTCAAGAGCACACAATTTCATACCTAATTTAAGAGCCGTTATCATTCACTTCCAATATAAATCCATAATTCAGTACTTCAAAGAATATGGAGTATTTTGTTGTCATTGTTTGCTGCTCTGTCTGTTTTTTTTAATTCAGAAACACACCCCGGCTCTTTCTGTGCTATTGGAGGTGTCGTCTTTGCGAGCTGCCTTTTATTGACAGTTTTGTTTAAGTGTTTAGAGATCAAAACGCGCCAGAGACCACAAAAAAGATGAAATGGAGGCACAGAGAAATAGAGGAGGCAAGAAGTGAATGCAAAGCTGCCAACATTAAGAATTGATTCACAGTTTCAGCCAAATTCAGCAGATGGTGAGTGAATGTTAACGGAACTGAGCAATCAAATTTCCTACGAAACACTTAAAGGCTGCAGAGAAGTGGAGGAAAGAAAAGATTGAAAAGGCTGGAGGAGCCGAGAAGGAAACATATTGACTGATGGAGAACAAAAAGAGCCCTTTTGCAGCAATATGTTCTCGCCTACGGTCACACTTGTTCCAATGCAACTTTAATCATCCAATCACGCTTGCCATGTCAACTGACAGGTCTGCTTGTGCAAAAATTGGATTTTGCTCACACTGATATTGGTTCTTAAACAGAGAAATGATGGACAGCAGGCGCTCGTTGTCATCAACATGGTCTGGATGCTGTCCAGTGACGTGAAGACAAGAAAAGGAACAGAGAGAAAATAAAGGAGGAACAGATTTAAATAGGAACAGTATGTGCACAAGAGCTGTTTTAAGGCCAAGTTTAGATATATAGCAGTGTGATGTTTATAAAATCAGATTTTAAAAAATCACATTCGAATAGCACCACAGCACAAGCTAGAGTAAGATGTGTCTGATCAAGTATTCTCCAAAGAAATAAACCACATGTTCTCTAAGCTGAGAGTACGGACCTCCATAAATCGATTGTTGCCTGAGGCAAATCCCTCAGGCCGAGGCGCCCTGCAGTGTATATAACATCCTAATACAATTTCCTACATAAAGACCACACAGTGCTGTGCTTACATTTGACTAAATAAAGATACAGGCAGAGTAAGCCTGTATAGCCTCTTCTTGTTAAAGGCTATGTATGGCTTCTGTTACTATAAGAGATGAAATAAACATGAGTATAGATGGGATCTCCAAGCTCAGAGTAGATTTGTATTCTACTCACTGATCCATGGGAGGGTTTACCTGCTATCCAGCAGCCTATATTGTGCTTGAAGTCACTGGTACCTGACCTGGGGTTCCAGACTACTAGGGGTTGCCAAAGCTTCACCGGGGTCGTGAGGCCTTCTTGATTTTAACTGGGGTAAGACAACATTAAAAAAATTAAACTGTTGGCCTATACATCAGCATTTCATTCATTTATGTGAAGAAAATTAAACAAAATTGTTATTTATTATTTAAAATATAAACTTAAAACAAATCACAGGATAAGGGCTCTCTGCTAAACAGCCTCATGCTGCATTAGAATAATATGCAGTTAAAACAACCAAAGAACTTACAACACGATGGCCAAGTGTCAGGGAGAAGAAAACTAAATTTGTACAAAAAAAGTATTTTTTGTTTGTTTATTTACACATATAAAAAAGTAAAAACATAAAATATATAATTTGCAAGGGCATGTGAGGGAGAATTGCCTAAAAACCCCAGGGGCCATTCTCCAACTATAGATGACATAATTATAGTCATGTAAAATTCACCATTTGTATGTATCTATCAACAACAGAGACATACCGTAGTTTAGCAAAGTACTTAAGTACAACACTGTGTCCCATAAACACACATCGATTATGCAAATATCAAGAAGACTCATAATTCACTGTCAAAGACTAACTTAAACTAAGAGCATATGCTCATGTGATATGGCGTACAGTTTTTATAAGACAAGACAGATAAACAGAAAGTAGAGAAAAAAATCATCACAAATAATAAAAAATGAAAATCAAGCAATAATCATAGAAGGCCTTTAAACTTGTATGACAGCAATGACTGGTTGAATCCAGCTGATACAGGCAGTCCATATGGAAAATACTGCTTGATTAGAAGAAATGATATCAGGGATCATTTAACTGTGAATAATTGTCGGAAAAATAAACACAATACAAAGATTTGTATTAAACGTCTCTAAAATTGAAAACTCATCAATGATGCAATATTCACAGGAAATAATCTGCTCAAAATTCACCCAAAATCACTTGTTTTGCACAAACTTCCTGCAGTTATTGTGTTCACTAGTCAGTGGGTAAATCACATAATGCTCCGTGGGCTACAGAACTGCTATTTTTGAGGAAGCCGAATTGCATAAAATGTATTGTTATAATTCATCCTACAGCATGAACACAATTAAAAGAAAGTTACTTTCCACATTTTAAATGGTTGAAAGATATAATATCGTTAAAACCAAAATTACAAACATATATTTAAGTCAAGCACAATTGTGGCACTGAATCTTATGTTCTAGCAAATGTATCAAGGAGCCAAAGGTTTCAGCTGCACAGCTGAGAGCAGGGATCCTTCCTCTGGCCCTTGGCGTTGGCAGATTTAAAAATATCCAGGTGGACAATCGGTTGTGTGAATTACGCAAATTCGGTGAAGCTGAAAATGAATCACATTTTTTGTGTTGTCTGTACTATGGTGAGTTAAGAATTAAATTAAATTGTTCAAAATCCAGAGATGTTTTGGTGCTCAGGTGATGACAAAATTGTGCAGCTATTTAATTTGAATGCTTATAAGTTGTCTACTTTTGTTTCTCAAGCTTGGAAAAACATCAGGCCTATGACCTTTCCTTATTTTCAAAACAATGGTGTCTTGTAAGCCCGTTTGGACTGGACATATTAATGTATGACACAATATTGATAAACTCAAATCAAATTCCAGTCCCATTTTGTGTATTTACAATCAGTGATCAAGTGTCAGAAGTCTCCATCGACAGATCACATGACCACACCTGAGTTAGGGAGCACAGCACGAGCGCTCCTACCTGGAGAGGACACGCCCCCCCTCAGGTGTAACCACTTCACCCAAACGAGAGGGAGATCCTCTCAGTTTTTACTGCCTTTGCTCTGTCTTTGACCTCGGCCATGTTGTGCAGTTTACAGCACGCACACACGTAAAAAGAAATGAAAATAAAATAAATGAAGGAAACACGACGAGGCTGTGACGCATCAGATACACAGCGCATTTGTTACCGCGGTTGGCACGATCGGTTATTTAAAAATGCATATAGAAAACAGTCATTTGGGGCTTTTTTTGTCACCGGATCAGTTTTAATATTTGCCAGGAAGTAATGGAGCAAGATGGATCCGCCATAGTGAGCAGTCAGGTGGGGAGCTGTACACCTCCAACCCCTCAACAAGGTAACCAGCTTTACTTAACCGTGCGCTACTGCTGTATGGAAAACTACAAACTATTTTTTTAACCGACTTCTTTATTAAAACAACATTTGTTTGTTTAGTTGCAGTGTAAACAGATAAACCTGGAGCTCTGCTGTTGTATTTCTGCTCATAGTAGCTGCTCAAGGAGCGCTTGTTGCAGGCGCGCAGCTGTGGGTGGGCCAAGGTGCGCCTCCAATCAGAAGGCTTCCTTTTTCAGTAGATCATCCAGTGACTGGCAGTCCGCAGTGTTTAAATGTCCTGACTATGCCACCTACAAACAATTCTTGTCTTTTTAAACTTCTTGTTTGGGCTTCATGCATTTCGCAAACACCAGATTGCGCGCAGCCCCTCGTCTTTCCCTCGTCGTACAGCCGCTGGCTCTCCTCACATTGTTTGTAGTGATGGCAGCTGTCGAAAACGCCGACAGCAAACGTTGAATTTTACTTTATCAATTTTCAAAAAGTACTCCTCTGAGGAGCAGGAGGAAGAAATGTCCGCTAAAGATCAGCCATCACTTTCAACCAAGAGCTTCTCCTGCGCCACTTTTCTCCTCAACAAGTGCCAATAAGGACACACAGTATGTGGCTCCTCGTCACTCTAAACACGCTGTAGGCCTGCTGGTGAAAACTGGCATCGGGGCATCATATCAGACTGAACTCTTCTCTGTCTCTGTTCTCCATTTCAGTGATCAACATTAAGCCCTGTCGTCTCCTGCTGTGCAGTCATCATCCAAAGTAAGCTCATTTACAATTCTGGACTGTAGTGGCCTGTTTCTTTATTGTTCACTGGGTGTAGTTTTTGTTGGGCGTACAACTGGATTGTATGCTGATGTTGTCAGCTGTGTGTGTGGAATATATGGCTGCTGTGCAAGGCTATGTTAAAGTGTATTTTTTTAACGTAAATTCAGGTGCTCTATCCATGCAGTGGATTAATGATGCTGTGTGAATATGTGGCCGCTGTGCCAGGCTGTCATACTGCTGTTAATGTTTGTCTTGTTGGCTCAGAATCAGCTTGATTGACCATGTATGAGTAGCACAGCTACACACAGGCAACCAGGATTTTGGTTATTTTGCTGTCGTTGTACAGAAATAGAAATGCAGCTAAAAACAAGGTTGACAAAACTGAACAAGAATAAGATTTCCGGAGGTTGCAGTGGGCTCAGTTTTAAATCTAGTGTGAAGATACTGGCATCATATGAAACTAAAAAAAAACTAAGAAATCCACTGGTATCAATCGTGTCATATTAGCTTGTTGCAAAAGAGGTTAAATACATTTTGACGAGGAAAAACTGGCATGGCCATTTTCAGAGGGGTCCCTTGACCTTTGACCTCAAGATATATGAATTAAAATGGGTTCTGTGGGTACCAGCGAGTCTCCCCTTTACAGATATGCCCACTTTATGACAATCACATGCAGTTTGGAGCAAGTCATAGACAGCTGTTGTTGCCTGTTGGGCTTGAGTTTGTCATGTTATGATTTGCGCATGTTTTATGCTAAAGGCAGTACCTGTGTGGACAATATTTGGCATTGTTTGTGTTAGTTAATGTTAATTGGTTTCTAATAATAAATATATACAGTACATACATTTGCAGAAATCAGCATGATGTGATTTGTCCTCTCCCATGTTGATAAGAGTATTACATACTTGACAAATCTCCCTTTAAGGTACATTATGAACGGATAAAAAAATGTGCACACAATTTGCGATAATAATGAGTAACTATGGACAATCATGCAATTAATCGCAATTAAATATTTGAATCGATTGAAAGCCCTAATACACACACACACACACACACACACACACACACACACACACACACACACACACAAAAACATACAATTTGTCAGGCTGTTTCATTGAATTGTGAGCAGTTATACAGTAGATGCAGAGTGCAAATATGCTGGAATAAATACTGTATTGAATGGTTAATGGAACAGATTGTGTTATAGACACAACATACGTACGTATTTATACATACCAGGTGCCTTTTAACATTACCTCATGATGATGATGATGGCTAAGGCTTTTATGATGAAACTGTGGTGCATTCAGGCTAGTGCATTAGTTGTAATGGCATATTTTGGTTAATATGTGCACTTCAGAACCTATTAAGTAGCCTGTGATTGGTCTTGCCCTGTGATTTCTGCCTACGCCGCTGGTTTCTTGTAGTAGCTATTAAACCAGGATTGCTGGGTAACCACAGGAGTTGCCAAATCTGATATCTTAAGGATTACTAGACAAAGCGAATAAGAATAAACCATCATGCGAGTCTGCCCTGAGGGGTAGACACAGAGGTGGGCTGAAGCTGAGGAGGTCACGACTGCTCCTGTGCTCCCACGCCAACCCAGAGACAGGAGCAGTGATGAGATCCAGAGCCAAACACACTGTGCCAGCCGAGGAAGCTGCTGCTCTCCCCTATGGCCTGCACGTACAGTCACTAAGTCATTATCATTCACAGAACAAACACGTTCTTTATGTAATCTTAATGTAAACGACCGGTCTTAAGGCTTCTTTAGGGGAGAGGCTCTGTTCCCTCAACTCCTTAAAACTGCACTCAAGATAAGAAGGTCCAATGCAGCAGAGGCCCAAACCAATAATAAACAGAAAAGAGGAAAAAAAAAAAATAGAAACGGCACTGAGCTATTTAAAGTTAGGCCTTAAGCATTTCTGTCAAGTGAATCTTTTCCCCTCCTTTTTTTGTTTTAAGACATAGAGTCTCAAAGTGTTAGCCCGTAAGGCTATCACCAAGGCTACACTAGTAGCACGAGAGCATCTGTGGGTGCCTTTGGGCTTTTTCCTACCCATCACACCATGGTGGGCCGCGGCTCTGATGATCCCGAGGCCTCGTGGCCATTGAAGCCCACTCATGTATGAATGTTACTTTGTTTAAATATGACTCCAGGAGCAGACACAGAGGACAGGACAGGACTGTCCTGGGAGACACAGCACGTGTTGGTGATGTAACAGGAAAGAGAAAAGCAATAGGAGTCGCTGCTTTGGTGTGTTGTTGCCCAAAAATGTAGAGAGTACAGGAAGCTGACAGGTTGTATGTACAGTATGGGGGTTTCCTCAATTTACTGAAAGCATCAGCAGCTTCTGTATTACAGTGTAATTTAATAATTAAAATCCATCATTGTCAAATCAACCTAACAACAAGTAAACTGAGCAAGAGATTTCCTATATATGTTGTAAAATGTTTTAAATTCAACTCAGTATCTCCATTCCTATGAAGAATCTCCATAAGAAATGTAGGACTGAAACTAACACTTATTTCCTTTATTGAATAATGTGGTGATTATTTTCTCAATTCATCAATATTATCCACATTCAGCCGGCTTCTCTTTGTCCATCTCTACCTTTTGCTCACACTATTCATGTACCTGCTGCTTGCACCATCTCAGAAAAAGATGGAAAGGATGTGTTGCTTGTGTCTGTTTCATATCATTGTAAATAATTTATACTTTGCAGTTCTTTGACTGCTGGTCAGAGAAAATACAAAATCTGCAGACCTCACTTTAGGCTCTGGAAACTCATGTTGGCCATTTGTTATTTTTATTTATTATTCATTTATTATTCTTTTGTTAATTTTGTCTATAAAATGTCAGAAAAAAGATACGGTATTAGTTTACTTTCACATATGACAAAGAAAAACATCATATCCTCACATCTGTGCAGCTGGAATCAGTGACTTTTGCTTGAAAAATGCTGAAAAAATAAACACATTCTCTGCCGATTCATATTGTTTCTATTAAAGGTCCAGTATGTAGGATTTGGTGATATCTAGCAGCGATGTGAGGAGGATTACAGCAAACTGAAGCTTCTCCCATCTGCCAAGCGTGTTGGTGAGCTACGGTGGCTGACACAAAAATGAAAATGTCCCTCTGTAGAGCTATTTGGAGCAGAGCCAGTGTGTAGTGTGTGTATGCATGAGGTGAGTGGTGAAGCGAGAGAGAGAGAGAGCAGTGGCGATGGGAGCGAGTAACTATCGACTCCAGCCGAAGCAGGAAAAGTCTGGTTTGTCTGTTCTGGGCTACTGTAGAAACGTGACTATATGTAGATATGTGTAGATATAAACAGCTCATTCTAGGGTAACGAAAACACAACAATTCATATTGTCAGGTGCTTTATACGCTAAATAAACCATACTTATTAATATTATTAGAATATTCAATTTCTGCTAATAGATCTGCCTAATTGTTCCTTTAACTCATCTACTTATTGATTAATCATGTCAGCTTATTATTTAGTCACTAACTATCCTTTCGAAAGTACCAGTTTGTTTGGAATAACTTTCTTTAAGCTAAAATGATGGATATTCAAGGACAGACAGACTTTCTGTTACTACTGAACCATCTGAGCCTCACAAACTATAAAACACTATTAGAAATATGTTAGAAAATCTCTTAATATAGCTATCACCTGTCATGGTGATCATTTTGGTAAAATCTAACTTATCTACTGTACTCTAACTAATCTACTCGATCTAACTTTCATCCAGACTCTGCCTGCAGCATATTCTCAAAGACCTCACTATGGTTATTCCCAAGGCTCCAGTAAAGCTGCAGTTAGATCTAGTTAAAGGTATGAGGTTTCCATAAGAGACTGTATAAACAGTGAACATGACCCCGGAGCATCTCAGTGTCTGGAGGAACATGTTGTATATGGAACAGCAGCTAAAAATAACCCTGTGCTAGCCTGTCTCTTTCTAGCTTTTTAATAGCATCACTCCTTGTATTTGCTCAATTGAATGAAATTATTCTCCGCGACATTTAAAGAGCCACCACTCTGCTGGCTCGCATGAGAATAAACCGTTTCAAAACACTTGAGAAAGAGACCAGGCTGCTGGGGTTTACATGCTAACGGTAGTCAATATTTGTATTTGCAAACTAACTGTACAGCCTAAAAACAACAAATGTACTGGAAAAAATACACACACTCATATGTATTACCTATCATGAGCTAGATAACCAGTTCTGTGACCCCATGGAGGTCGTGACCTTTTGCAGTATTGCAAGCTGTGGCAGGGAGGGGGAGAACGGCTGCAACCGCTGACACAGCACTGATGAAATGGGAGTAATACGTGCATTTGTTACGGCGAATCATTGCAACTGAAGATCCCCCCAAAAATGTCTCCTTTCCAGAATTGCATTTTGGACTTCACATGATCATCCCTGTGTCCTCGACTATTTTTGGTTTTCTTTGCCTTGTGGAACAGCTTCCTGTTTTAGTGCACTAGTGTGTGTAGCAGCAAAACGGTGACAGGGCATCTCCCTCGGTCCGTGAACCTGGCTGCTCTGCTGTTACGCCAGTGACAGAGAGCGAGCGGGACGTCGCCCGACCATAGCTGCCCCAGCTGGGCCAATCAGGCGTGAGACGCTGGTGGACGGATCAGCGCATGCCGTCCGCCATGTGCAGCGTTGTGGCACGAATCCCCCATATGGATCTTCTGCTGATCACTCTGGTGTGTGTTTGCTCAGATAATGAAGGTGACTCTCTGTGTTTAATGAGATCTCGGCAGCCTCCTTCCCTGCACTTTTGTTGATAGTGTTTCAGAGGATTACACAGAGTCACATGGCTGAACACTGAAAAGTTTGACTGCTGGGTTTCGGAAAGTTGAAACCAGTATTTTGGGCCTGAAGCTAACTTTTATTGTGTCACCTAAAAATATCCCAAATAACACACGCAATAAGTGCTTCCCTCAGGATGTTGTTCTTGTCTGTTCAACATCATTTAAACCTTTATGACATCAAAACTCTGAGTAAAAAAGTTTTGATGTGGTTATCAGCTCTGGCAGGTTGACCCACTGCAAGTGCAACTATAAAATCTCTGGGGTATATTAAAGGAACAGTGTGTAACAATTAAGCAGCTCTGTTGGCAGTAATGGATTATAATATTATTGATAAGTATGTTTTCTTTAGTGTATAAGAATTGTTTTCGTTACCTTAGAAAGAGCTAGGTGTGGATGTGAGCGTGAATGGTTGTCTGTCTACATGTTGTCTGTCTCTATGTGCCCTGCGATGGACTGGGAACCTGTCCAGGGTGAACCCCACCTTCACCCAATGCCAGCTGGGATCGGCTCCAGCCCCCCCGCAACCCCTAATGGGATAAGCGGTTGACGATGGATGGATGGATGGATGGACCTTGGAATGAGCTGTTTATATCTACAAAGGGAGCGGATCCTCTTCACGGAGGCGGCTGCCATGTTTCTACAGTGGCCGAGAACGGATAAACCAAACACATGCTCTAAATAGGGCCATTTGCATTTTCACGTTGGCCACTGTAGAGCTAAAGGCTTAGCATACGGGAGACATTTCAGTTGGTTGCAATCTGCAACCTCACTAGTCAATATCGTCAGATCTTACACACAGCACCTTTAAGGTTGCAAATTTACCGATGTTGTTGTTGACTCTTATGATGTAATGAAGTCTTTAGTTTGAGACTGATGAGAGTTGACTGACACATTTGGTGAAGTTCTGCACAAGTAGTGATATGTTTCTTGTGCAACAGGCTGCAGCTGAAAAATTGCATTTTTTTGCAAAATAGCATTCTTTCCAGCTGCTATTATGCCAAGTTACAGTATAACACAAGAAAATAATCAGCCAGATAATTGCTAATGAAATAAGAGTTGTAGTGCAAATTTTCAATTATATTTAGAAGAGAAACACAAAAGTTCTTATTTTCATCTATGTTAAATGTATTAATTATATATGTACATATATGTTATTCAAATGTTCAAATGCCATTTTTTTCCTCCCTGATACCGATTCCAATACCTGAACTTGCGTATCGGCAGCCACCGACAGTACGTTAAAACTAAAATACATATTATTATTATTATTATTATTATTATTATTATTATTATTACTTAACAGCTGCCTACTACTGACCATGTATGGATGTGATACGATTGCTTTAATTGTTGTATGGCCTGGCTCTGGTTAAACTCTGAGCCATCTTACTTCTTTCTCATCTCTGTTGAAAGTTGCACATGTGCAGTACTGATCAGGCAGGATGATCAGTGAGTGACACGTGTTGTTGTTCCTGTGTTTGTGACCTGTTTTTTGAACATATGTTAAGTTAGTTTAAGGCCAACCATGAAGGTTTTCCTAAAAGTAACTACATGGTTTTGTTGCCTAAAGCTGGGCATACACTATACAATTTTAGAAATGTTGTTGTGTACTGCCTACCCTACTGTACGAGTAGATTGTTTGCAATGTAAAGCCAAATATCATGATTTACGTGCTCACACTGTGTGGTCCGATCATCAGCCATGACCTGACTGGTCACGTTGTACGTGTAAAATAGAAAAAAAAACACAGCTTGCCTGCTGCTGTGCACCGTTCTGGCTGATGACAGTCAATAAAAATTCGTTTGAAAGCTCCGAGACAGGAAAAGTTTCTTTGCTAGCAGTGATCTGTACGGATCACAGAGCGAACAAGACAGAAGCGTCTTTAAAAAAAAAAAAAAAAAAAAAAAAGACGCAACGGCGTAACGTCATATGGACTCTACTGTGGCTCTACTTCAACTGTATGAGAGCCTGTGGATGGACAACCAAAATTTCTGAAATGTCAGAAATTCATCCTGTTGTCCGATGGCTGGTCAGAAGGAGTTAATCAATCCTGTACACTCACGGCAAACGACACCTGACAAAATTCAGCCCGACTCTAAAACGAGTTGTGCAGCTCAAAATTTGGCCCAGAAATGGGCTAAAATCATATAGTGTATGCCTAGCTTAAACCTGAGTGAGTGGTTTTGTTGCCTCCTAGTGGTGCTGCACCTTCACATACTGTATGTGCAGTGTTCACACCTCAGCGAGGAAAAACATGACAGTGACACTCTATCTGCTAGTGGA
This sequence comes from Pterois miles, assembly GCA_947000775.1. NCBI lineage: Eukaryota > Metazoa > Chordata > Actinopteri > Perciformes > Scorpaenidae > Pterois > Pterois miles. Next base: position 17,701,830 of record CAMQGK010000567.1, on the reverse strand, counting down.
CGTTCGCATGATAACAGGTTGTTCAATCCTTGCTTACTCTTGCTGGTGTCATCACAGTTGCCTACCCCAGCTTTAACCTACTCTAACAACATCAGATAAATGTGAAACAACAGCCATGAGTCACATGAGTAGTTACCTCACCGCTACTGAACCCAAGACTGGGACTAAAACAGAGCAAGGTTGTGTCATTGGAGGCTGACAGTGAATGAAAGGCATCTCTCTGCTTTCCTTCCTGTCACGTTGTGACTCCGCCCCTCCTGTGACCCGGGGGAAGTGGCATAAGACCTGTCATCCCGAATCACAGCCCGGCCCACGACAGCCGCGCTCATATGTAAATGTGTCAGCATGCGCAGATTCACTAGTATGACATATCAGTTTGAATATGCATGTTCAACACTGACTGGAGCGTAAACATCTCTGTATGTGCAGGGCTCAGTGCATCTGTGTACGTGTGTGTGTGTTTCCAGGCACACAGTATGTATGTCTGAGCCGATCCTGTATGTTATAGTGACATTCCCGGTGGGAAGGAGCCTCACGACTGTTTTCATTTGCTAGACTGCCCATATCTCTTCATGAGTACAGGCTGGGTGAAAGTGACATCTGATTTCATCCACACTCAGTGGGGTTCTCTCTGTCTGCCTCTGTCTTTCTCTCTCTGCTGCTCACACCTTATCCAAGTGAGGATTTACTACTTTTCTCTGTTTCATATCATTGTAAATTATTTATACTTTTTAGTTCCTTGGCTGCTGATCATAATAGGCAATTCCACTCTGGGCTCTGGGAACATGTTGTAGTGCCGTCCCATAAATTGTATTTTAATTGTCATTACGATAGGAACATGCACGATAAACACATCACAAAAGACTGAAAAATGATGATTACGAATATTAATTTTATTAAGGGATGGCTACCAAAGTCTGGTATTAAACGGGCCACAGGCCAAAGACAGTGACGTTAGTATTCATTACCGAGATATGAGAGTTCATATGACTTTGCTGTTGCTGCTCTAGAAACATTTAGTCTAGATATATTATTCAATTCTAATCCAGCTCCTGGATGCATACATCAATATTTTATTTATCACAAGTAATATGGTCATTACAATACTGAACAATGATATTGCACATTGCTGATTTTCCCTCATCATGCAGGCCTAATGTGATCAGAGTTTGCCTTATTTGTGTTAAATGTAATCACACTATTGTCACCATTGTGATCATTTGACATAATATGGCAGGAAAATGGCATTTTAAAGTATCAAAATCATCAAGGTAGACTTATTTCAGTGGTAAATTAGCAACTAACAACTGTTTTCATTATCAGTTTTTTCAATTCATCGATTAATTGTTTCATTTATAATATTAGGGATTCATTAGGGACTCATATTGCTGGATTGATATCAGTGACAATGGAGCCAATCTGTTTAATTCTATTTTATACATATACTGAAATTTTAATTGCTGTTGAAGATTTTTTTTACCAAACTGCTTGTGTACAATTTATCATTTTTTATAATAACTGATTCAGTAAATGCATGTCTATATATTAATGTTACATTTTGTTTCAAGTTAAATTGATTAATCAGTTATCAAAATTGTTGACATCAGATTTTCTGTTGACCAACCAATAAATTAATCAACTAATTATTTCAGCATTATGGTAAATAAATTAAATTGACTCTTACTTTGAGTACCACTAAAATATGTGCAAGTAGAATATAAATAAGTTTGCAGCTTTGCTTTTGCAATGTGGACAATGTGTTGCATCACATGCAGCAGCACTGCATGGATGACATGAATCACGGTGGTCAGGATTCCCTTTGTTAGACAAAATCAGACATTTCTCTTCCATTTTTTTGCAAGGCGTCTGAATCTGCTGTGGCGTCACGTGCACCGACACGACCGGGAACGCGCCTGTTTAGCGAAGGGTCAGGGCCGACTGCGAGGCTCGTTTTCCCAAAGAGTCACCATGAGTCACAGAGAGCACGACACAACCCTCCCTTGCTCTTCGCTCTCTCATATTTGGAGTCTCCCCTAAAATATCAGGCGTTTGGGACACAAAGCTCAGCTGTACTCTTGAGCAAAAGACTACACACAACAGATTCACCAAAGACTAAAGAGGGGAAATGCATGAAGGTCAAAATCTATATTATTTCACAGCGTGAAGCTCATAATTTCTATATTTAATGAGAATTTAATTACTGTTTTAATCTTCACAATTATCTAAAGACACTCAGGCACATCTCAGTAGTCTCACTAATTATTTTCAAACCAATGTTACAGAACAAATTTCATTATATTCTTCTAGATGAAGCTATTCTCCCAGAAAATTACCATTCCTCATTCCAGCAATGGGTCCATCACGTCATCCAAATCCATAAATGACAACCGTACTGTACTTTCAAATGGCCCCATCAGTACAGCTAACCAAAGTTCCCAAGAGGAAAATCTACACTCACGGGGTAAAAGTGGGAACATCTGATGACCTCTAATAATCCTAATCACCTGGTAATTACAAAGAGAGCGAAGCACCTTCCCTCTGCTCTTACTTTAATGTCGCTTACAGGAACTGGCAACCAGAAAATGCAAAGCAGAGTACACACAGCGTCAAGCAGAGGGAATCCAGACTAGTTGGCAGGCATAAAGAGGCAGTTTTCCCTCTGTGTGCTGCACTCTGAGGATTAAGGCTGGCAGCGGGCTCACGTCTGCTAAACAAGATATAGACATAATACCTTGATATTTCATGTTGCACAAAGCCAGTTAAGGAAGACTGCAGCGGTGAAGGATCTCCCATCATCTCTGCTTATTTCTTAACTGCAGCCACCAGTCACTCGCACATACTTTTTTTTGGCCAGTAGTACAACATGTTGACTGTTTGGTGCTACAGAACACCTGCTCCTCATATACAAGTGGTATGTTTTTGATGAAGTGGCTAAAAGCATAAAATTTACCTCTTACTGTACTGGCTCCACATCACACATTCTGAAGGGAAGAATTGGGAAAAACAGGAAGTGAATTACTCCAATTATTCAAATAGCTGCCAATAAAGCATGTAATCGACTTAAACACATCCCGCAGACATTTCACTTGACAATTATGAAAATTGTAAATGCCTGATTTAATTGCAAGTGATTAACATAAAAAACATTAAAATAACAGCATAGAGGTAGAGAATTTGCTACGCATAGTATTCTGGTGATATTTAGAGATTAAAGGGATTTTAATGGTGGAAATGAGGCAGTTTAGGATTGAAAACTATCATCTATGACTGATGCTGGTGAATACTGTATGCTACTGTATTATGTACATGAGAGAGTGGTGGAGCTTTCATGTACATGGTATCTTGACTGGTTTGGAAATAACGCTGCAGTTTAAAATGACATTAAACATGAGATCATCTGTGTAATTCTGTGTTCATGTGGCAATAAGAACCATTTTTCTGCTATTTATATGTAAGATGAACCATGATGCAATTGCACTTTTAATTTAATATACCATTATCGATTACAGCCCACAAGGGTGTTATTCTAGTTTTCAACTGTGAACTGAATGAGGAATAGAATAATAAATTCTTTGGCAATATTGATTTTCCTTTTATCACAAGTCATTAAGGATTTAGTAGTATGGTATTTAAGTGTAGTAAAGGTCTGTACTGAGCTCTGCATCAGACCTAGGCTGATGAAAATGAAAATATTCATATGGAACCAGATTGCTTCATAATATGAAATCATTTTGATCGAATGTGCAGTGATGGAATCTAACTACAAGTATTTACTCACTACTTAAGCACACATTTTAAATACTTGTCTTTACATTTCATGCAACAATTCAAAGGAAATATTGTACCTTTAATTCCACTGCATTTATTTGGCAGCTTTGGTTAATTTTCTGCTCGAGATTTTACCAACAAAACACATAATTAATATATTAAATATGGTTTCGTAAGAAATTAAACTACACAACCGTAATGAAATGAAATAGTTTAAATTGCTCCACTTGGACCAACTACAACAGTAAGTTGCTACTTACACAACAGGGCTATGTATTGGCAAGAATCTGGTAATACGATACGTATCATGATACAGGGATTACATTCAATATACTGTGATGCTGTAAGCATTGTGATTTTTAAATCTGATTTTAGGAAAACTGTCACAGTATGAAGAACACACCACCATACAGTAAGAACAGTGGGATCTGCCTTTGCATTTATCATAACATTCAACATTATAGCACTACTCTGAGAGGGCACATAACTGAAACATTGCACAACATTATTGATAAATAGTTAATAAATCTTTGCATGTAAGCTATCAATTAAAAATCAATACAGTGTTTTTGAAAATCAGTGTAGTATCACAAAACATAATATTGCAATATTCAATATTTTTTCCTTCCAACCCTTTTACACATAAATGCATCTGTAATCGAAAAACCAAAATTATAATATATAATAGTATAAAAACGAATTTGTTTTGAGAGTTTAAGTACATTTTGCTAGCAGTACTTACAAACAATACTTTTAACCCGTGACATTTTTAATGCAGGACATGGAGTATCTTAATGGAGTATTTTTTGTTATTTTCTATTGCAGTATTGCTATTTTTACTTAAGTACAGGATGTGAATACTTCCTCCACCACTGGTGATATTCCACGTCACATGCATTTTGTTAGCAGGTAAAATTGTTTAGTGGACGCACTAAATTTCAGATTTTAGTCGTGCAATTTGTCAAGTAGCATCGAAACAGTACTGAAATTTCTAAATTTGATACAATACTACTGCTACTAAATATGCCATTTTCAATACCACAGGGAAAAACTGACACAAGACTGAGGTCACAAAATGATTTTTATCAAAAGATTAATAGTGTCAACTCACTGCTGGAGAGAAGAAAAAACAAAGTAGATGCTGTAGAAAATGAGTATTGAAACTGTTGAAAATACTCAGTATAGATATGTAGAAATACTTTGATATTTTTGACAACACTTAAGTCAAGACTTTACTTCATAGCTGATAACCAGCATTGTCTGTGTTGCTATTCACAACTTATCAAAGAGACACTTAGGGATGCCTTTTCTTGGTAGGACTTTTTCTTTTTTTGGAGACAGTATACTATTAAATCAACTTACCAGCCAGCTCCGAAGCCATGTAACATTTCTCAGACTTTTCTAGGACGTCTTCTGATCATTTAATAAACATCCATGCAAAATTTATTGCTTATATGTGCCAAGTCATGAGTTTTCTGATAGCAGGCGTGTTTCTTTCCAAGATTATAATAATACAGAAAATGCTGTATATTTTTAAAGAAAAGAGGACAGGAGCACATTGCTCATGATACTAACTGAAGTGATGGGGCATTTCCTGGCTGCCACACAGAATCTGCTCCTCATCTCTCTCTCTCAGTGCTGGAGTGCACAGAGGTCGACTTCCCCTTCTCTCATATTGGTACAAGTTCCTCCTCCAATCCACAGGGAGTAAAATAATGGTCTTTAGGGGATGCAGGGGTAACAAGGTGGGAGGGGTATCAGGCAACAGAGATGGACTGCCTCGTAGAAATGGCTTTGTATACAGAAAATTTCATTAAATCTATATGTAAGGCTGTGAAATGCCAAAACTGTACTTACTGGATAGAAATTAAAAAAGGGGGACTGGATGGAGATACTTTATGCTTCTACTGGCAGCTTACCAAAAAAGACATTCTGAATAAATGCATAGCATTCATCCATATGTTATGAAGAAAACATCATTCACTAGCAGCTCTTTCAGTTGGCAGAATCCCAAATCCATCATAAAGACTTAACGTATAGTGGATTTTCTGAGGCACAGGGGAGAAACTCATTATGGTGTTTCATATTTGAGCCATCGCTGCTGTGGCATTGACAAATGCTCCCCACAGAAACCAATGTGGCATATTTCAAAGGCATCCAGCACAATGAAACGGTTTCTCATCACGGGGTGCTGACCAGGTTAACCGCTCTGAGTGGTGGGAGTGTTTCTTTTGATATATTGACTTCAAAAATGGTGAGATGATCACTGAATCAGAGGTTATGTGTGGGGCTGTCAAAGCCATTGTTGGCACATTCAGCTGTAAGAGAAGTAAAAGGCTTTAAGAGCTGGAGCACCATGGGTAACGGCACCGTCATGGATAAATCAAACCCTGAGTGTTTTTAATTGCAAATTATTTTACGCTTCATTGTGCCATTATTAATACCTGGACTGGTAGTGGTTAGAAATGTGGTATTGTTATGATCTTTCGGCAGCAATTTAGTTTAAGACAATCTGTTAAGCATAGAACCGGTTTATTATAATAAGCACTATTGCAGCAATTAGCACTTTAGTCATCCTATTTTAAATAATTCATCTATATAGCTTTGGATAATGTGAGCCTGCATGCTAAATGACAGCACTGTTCAATACAAATCACTAGCTTTTCAACACTTGCGAAATATATTCATTATTAATGAATCTCGAGAGTTTGCCAGTAATGTCATTATAAAGTCTGCATGTACTTCCACTAATTTGAACAGCTCCTGCAGGATTTAACCAAATCCCGAGGAGAATCCCTGCACCGCCCATCTACACCATGTTCCTGCTGAAATAAATTGAGAACAAAAGACTGAGACACTGTGGTTCAGTCTCAAAACTTGAAAAGCATTGCTTTTTACGGCTAAATTTGTATTTTATTTGAAACTGATGGGCATGCATATGGACTCCAAATTAACAGCTAACGTCAATGAGACACGCTGGTTGCAGCTATACGCGTTTGTATAAAGAAGTTGCTCTCTTCTTACTCACAGCTTGGCCTTAACCATCGTGTGACACGTGGGGGGAAAAAAACGAGAAAACCAGCGCAAATAAAAACCGAAATAAACCACAATGATACGACCGTTTTCTGTGCGTTATGGTGCTTAAAGGTGCGTCCATGACCCCCACCATTCACGGTAACCGGGGCTTCCACGGGGTTAGAAATGAGCCTCATTCAGTACAAAGATGGAAATCGTGACAATATTGGGAATTAAAAGACAATTTCTTACCGCTATGCGAGTCTGTGAAGATGCTTTAAGATGTAAGATGGTCCTTTTTCTGGGAAGGGGAAGGTCGCTTTGGACTTACTGGTCCAAACTTGAATCCCGCCGTTGATTTTGTGCTCCACACTCGGGAGGAACCAGCACAGTGTTTCACTGATATCTCTTTTTATCTCATAGCACCACTACAAGGTGTGTAAGCATTTTCTGTCCATGCCAGCCTCACTATCTGTCTTCGGCCGAGGTACGTCGATTAAGCTATGTGGTCTGCTGCGTAAAACCGGTGCCAAAATTCCTGCGGGCCCATTCCGTTACAGCGATGCTAGACAATAGTCTGGTCATTTTGGCACAGGCTGCACCTCCTCCGCTGCCAAAAGCAGTAGCATCGACTAATTACAACCAAATCTGGGAGCTAGTTTGTCCATATTTCTGTGACTGGCTCGAAAATGTGGTAATAAATATCGCTCACATGTGCCAGTTTGCTCCGGTATTGTCTTTGGGGTCCCTCATCTTTTCCGTCTTCGCAGGAGGAGTGGACAGTGGAGTTGTCGATCTGTTGATCGCTGGAGGTCCACCTACATCCAGCGGTGTCTTTGTCTCGTATTTATCGGCACCGGGCTTTCCGCCGTGCACATCCAGAATGACACCGGCTGAACTGGACTCTGGTTGAGTGACAGCTGGGTTCTCTGACTCCGCGACCCGTCTTTGCAGGGGAGCAGTAAAGCAGGATGTTGCGCGTACGCGTCTTTGACAGTGCGCGCACCCGGCAGGTCACACATCTTGGGTCCACAAACATCTGCCTTGAAAAAAGAGCAATAAATCCGATTTTAAATAAAACCTTCACTTAGTTTTTGTAGCTTATTGCGCAGCTTCTCAGAACTCACTATTAGAGAGTATTCCTGTTGAATCCTGTTTGTCTTTGTTCCCGTTTAAAATGGCATATTTGATATCATCCATATATTGATGACTGTTTGTGTAGTGCTTAATATGGTTTTCTATTAATCTTACATTTACATTCTCAGAGTATTTCTATTGAAGCTTTTTTTTCCCATCTGTGTTACAGTTTATAATGCCTTAATCATAATAATGTTTTTTTAAATGGTAATGTGTCATTTTAATATCATAATTATAGACTAATATCATTACTAATAGTATTACTTAAAATGTAGGATTAGTAGGATTGTTTGTGTGTAAAGCATAAATGAAGATGAAACAAAGAATAAAATTAAATAAAATAGAAAAAGTACTGATAGATACATATAGCGTTGTTAAAGATAAGTGGTAAGCAATAACCAGAGCCGACTCTTCTTTGAACGGGAATGGCTTGGTTTGGTCTGGTCTGGTCTGGTTTGGTTTGTGGTGGACCCCAAAGATGCAGCACTGGGACCTAAGTTGTTCTAGTAGAGCCCACACAGCTTGGATAAAGAGCAGATTTGATGACCGATAGATGGATGGAAAACAATGTGACGACCCACCACCAGGCCGCAAACTATATTCCAAGGAAATAACTGAAGCACACAGGATCCTTCAGTGGATGACGTCTGTGATTCCACAGAGTCCAAAGGGACTTCCTGCTGCGAAACTAGTGGAAATGATTTGGATCATTCCAAGGTGCTTTCGCCGTTTGTTACCAGCTTAATGTATGAGGGCCCACGTCTGGTGTCAATCTGTTCTTGTGGAAGGCCCAGAGCTAGGGAACACATATGGCTCATTTGGCAAATTGAAACAGCTAGTTGCTGCTTGATTGTGTGCTCACAACCCCCCCCCAATCTGCAGCCATCTCAGGCACCCATGCATGCACGCAGCCTCAGTCAGTCTGTGCAGCTAAACTCTGAGATGGATTGACTTCGGGATCCTCTGATCTCTGCAATGATTCAGTATTGTAGGTCCTTCAGGGGCCCAAGGGTGCAGGAGTCACACAGTCACGTGCTTGTGTTGTTTTTTTTTTTTTTTTTTTTGCGAGGCTGCTCATAGCTCCGACCTTGGCGGACCTCAAATTGTCACTGACCTGCTGGGCAGTGATGGCGCCCTCCTGTGTTTCTGCAGGATAAGCTACGTTTGAGTATTCAGGTTGGAGTTGTCAGAACAAATGCGCATGATGCTCTTTGGTAAATTATTAGAGAACGTTAAGATATGTACTAGACTTCTAAGACTCATTTAAAGATCTGATTCTTGGTAATAATGAACGTACATTACTTATAATTGCATTTATTCAGGGTAATTAATTAATGGCAATATTTGCTATAGGTTACTTTAAAAATTTGAATATTAAATGACATCAGTAAAGAGCAGTTATGTCAAATAGCCCACAACACTGACCATGAATAAATAGATTTGAAAGTCTGAAGAAAAAAATGGCCACCAGCCGTGGGATATTGTTAAGCACCAAACCACTGGTAAAAAAGATTAGATTTAACAGATTTAACGTGAAGTGGTTCTCCAGGAACAAAATGGCTAGCTGCTAGCTTGTCAGAGAGGCTGTTATTTTAGGCGTCCTTTGTGTTGTTATTCAGACGGGTTGGCTATACTATCACTTTTTTGATGTTCTATACTATGACTTTTTTGGACATTCTATACTGACTTTTTTGACAAGCTATTTAATGTTTTTTTACATATGATACTGAGTTTTCACTCTTTCAAACTTTTTTCTTCATACTACAGTATAACTTTTTTTACTACTGACATTTTTTAGACATGCTGTACTATGATTTCTCTATAACTTTTTCTGGCATGGTACTTTACATACTGTGACTTTTTTTCAACATACTATACTATGATTTTTTTCAACATGCTATACTATGATTTTTTTTCGCCATATTATACTATGACCTTTTTGTCGACATGCTATACACTGCCTTTTTTCGAAATGCTATTTTATGACCTTTTTTGACATGCTATACTGTGATATTTTTTTTAGACATACTATATATGACTATTATCAACATGCTATATATATCTATACTATGACCTTTTTTGATATGCTAAATTCTGACCATTTTTTTGGACATGCTAAACTATGACCTTTTTCGACATGCCATGCTATGATTTTTTTTAACATGCTATACTATGACTTTTTTTGGCCTGTTATACTAATACCTTTTCTTTCACTTTTTTGACATGCTATAATATGACCATTTTTTTTGACATGCCATACTATGATTTTTTTGACACGCTATCCTATGACCTTTTTTGACATGCTATACCATGACTTTTATCAACATGCTATACTGTAACATTTTTATTGTCATGCTATATTATTACCTTTTTTTCAACATGCTATACTATGACCTTTTTTTTCACATGCCAAAGTATGACATTTTTTTCGACATGCTATGCTATGACCTGTTTTATCGACGTGCTATACAATGACTTTTTTTCGACATGTTATACTGTGACCATTTTTTTCAACATGTTATACTATGACCTTTTTTTGACATGCTGAAGTATGACCATTTTTTTCCGACATACTATACTGAGTTTTTTTGGACATGCTATTCTATGACATTTTTTCGACATGCTATACTATGACTTTTTTTCAACATGTTATACTATGACCATTTTTTTTCAACATGCTATACTGTGACTTTTTTTAACATGCTAAAGTATGACCATTTTTTTCTGACATACTATACTGAGTTTTTTTTTACATGCTATCCTATGACTTTTTCCGACATGCTATACTAGGAGGTTTTTTTCAACAGCTATACTATGACTTTTTTCAATATGGTTTACTATCACTTTTTTCGACATGCTATACCATGACCATTTTTTTCGCCATGCTATGCTATGACCTTATTTTAATATGTAATACTATGATTTTTTTTGTCGACATGCTATACTATATTTTTTTCAACATGCTATCCTGTGACTTTTTTTGACATGCTATACTATGACATTTTTAAAACATGCTATACTATGACCATTTTTTTCAACATGTTGTACTATGACCTTTTTTTGACATGCTAAAATATGACCATTTTTTCCAACATACTGTACTGACTTTTTTCGACATGCTATACTATGACATTTTTTCGACATGCTATACTGTAACCATTTTTTTCAGCATGTTATACTATAACCATTTTTTTCAGCATGTTATACTATGACCTTTTTTTGACACGCTAAAGCATGAGCAAAGAGTCATTATAATGTCGAGTAGGTCATACTATTGTAATTAGAAAATAGTAAAACAAAAAGTTATGGTATCCTATGTCAAAAAAGTCTGTTTACTATGTCGGAAAAAAGACATAGTGTAGTGTAAAGTGTATTTTCAAGATTCTTTATTCATGATATGCACAACAATTACAGCAAAGCAGTCACTGGCAATGAAAATCTTTGGTCTGAGGTTGCCTACAGCAATGTTCATTAAATATGTATGTATAAAAACAAGAAATCACACAAGGAAAAGCAAAATGAGACAAAAAATAGCTTTAAATAAATAAACTGAATGTAAACAGGACGTCGTATTTATATGTATAATGTGAAATACATTAGGAGCTTGTGAGTTCTAAAGTGTTATGGCCTGCGAGATGAAGCTGACCCTGGGCTTGGTTGTGCGGGATCAGATGCTGTGGTACCATCTGCCAGACTGCAGCACGCACAACAGTTTGTGGCTGGGGTGGTTGGGCTCTGTAATGGATCTAGAGGTCCTCCATGGATAGAAGTTTAATGTGTTGTACATTTTTCACCACCCTCTGTTGAGACTGTGCGACCACCCTACCAGGCGATGATGCAGCAGGTGAGGATATTCTCAGTGGTGAGCCTGTAGAAGTTGTAGAGTATCCTGGAGTCCATTTTGAACCTCCTGAGCATGTGGAGGAAGAGGAGCAGCTGTCTGACCATGTTGGTAATGGTATCTGTATGGTGGGTCCCGGTCAGGTCCTCACTGCTGTGAACCTGAGGGAACCTGAAGCTGGTGACTCTCGCAGCCATAGACCTGATGAGATGAATCAATGACGTTTTCCCTGTCTCTTCTGTAGTCCACAATCGGCTCATTTGTTTTAATGACGTTAAGATAGAGGTCATAAAAACTCATAGTATAGCAAGTTGAAAAAAAGTCATACAATGGCCTGTTGAAAAAAGTCATTGTATAGCATGTCAAAAAAAAGTGATAGTGTAACAAAACGAGATGAAAAATGTCATAGTATGTGCAAAAGGTCATAATATAGTATTTCAAAATTATTTTTAGTATAGCATGTCAAAAACTGTAATAGTATAGTATATTGAAAAAATAATAGTATAGCATGTAGAAAAAAAGTCATAGTATAGTATGGAGGCAAATGTCATAGTGAAGTGTGTCAAAAACTCATAGTATAGTAGATGAAAAAAAGTCATGGTAATTGGATATTTTATTGCCTTTTTACATCATACTACATACTACATCAGACTACAGATGAAAACTAGCCTTCTGGCTAACTCTGGCTTTTTTTAACCATGTATAATCATGTGTTTTATGAAATTGCACTGTCCCCTTTTAAATAAACTAAATTAAATTAAAAATTAAATAAAGGAAACTATGTCGAAAAAAGTCATAGTATAGTATGTCGAAAAAAAGTCATAGTGTAGTATGTTGAAAAAAGTCATAGTATAGTATGTTGAAAAAAGTCATAGTATAGTATGTTGAAAAAATGTCATAGTATAGTATGTCAATAAAATTCATAGTATAGCATTTTAAAAAAGTCATAGTATAGCATGTTGAAAAAAAGTCATAGTTTGACGAAAAAAGTCATAGTATAGTATGTCGAAAAAAGTCATAGAGTTTGACGAAAAAAGTCATGGTATAGTATGTCAAAATAAGCCACGGTATAGTATGTAAAAAAAAAAAAAGTCAGTTTGTCGAAGAAAGTCAATAAAAAGTCATAGTATAGTGTGTTAAAAAATTCATGATCCAGTGATAGTATAGTGTCAAATTATATAAAAAATGTCATAGTATAGTATGCCGAAAATTTCTTGAAAAAAAAGTCATAGTATAGTGTGTCGAAAATTTCATGAAAAAAAAACATAGTATAGTGTGTCGAAAATTTCATGAAAAAAAACATAGTATAGTATGTCGAAAGTTTCGTGATAAAATGTCATAGTATAGCATGTCGATAATTTTGTAAAATAAAACGTCATAGTATAGTATGTTGAAAATTTCGTGAAAAAAACATCATAGTATAGTATAGTATGTCAAAAATTTCATGAAAAACACTTCATAGTATTTTGTAAAGAAAACCAGTCATGGTATAGTATGTGGAAAATTTTATGATCAAGTGATAGTATAGTGTCAAATATATCAAAATCTCATAGTATAGTCTGTCAAAAATTTCTTGTAAAAAAGTCATGGTATAGCATGTGGAAAATTTTGTGAAAAAAATGTCATAGTATAATATGTTGACAATTTCATGATCAAGTGATAGTATAGTGTCAAATTATATCAAAAATGTCATAGTATAGTATGTCGAAAATTTCTTGAAAACGTCATAGTACAGTATGTCGAAAATTTCATGAAAAAAACATCATAGTATAGTATGTCGAAAATTTCATGAAAAACACTTCATAGTATAGTATGTCAAAAATTTCATGAAAAACACTTCATAATATAGTATGTCGAAGATTTTGTAAAGAAAACGTCATAGTATAGTATGTTGAAAATTTCGTGAAAAAAATGTCATAGTATAGTAGGCCAAAAATTTTTTAAAAAAAATGTCATAGTATAGTATGTCGAAGATTTCATGATCAAGTGACAGGAAAAGTGTCAAATTATATCAAAAATGTCATCGTATAGTATGTCGAAAATTTCATGATGAAGTGATAGTATAGTGTCAAATTATATCAAAAATGTCAGTATAGTCTGTCAAAAATTTCATGAAAAAAAGTCATAGTATAGTATGTAGAAAATTTTGTGAAAAAACGTTATAGTATAGTATGGCAAAAACTACGTAAAAAAATGTCATAGTATAGTATGTTGAAAATTTTGTGATCAAATGATAGTATAGTGTCAAATTATATCAAAAAAGTCATACTATAGTATGTCGAAAATTTCTTGAAAAACACTTAATATATGTTGAATATTTTATGATAAAAAGTCACAGTATAGAATGTCTAAAATTTCGTTATAAAATGTCATAGTGTAGTATGTTGATAATTTGTAAATTAAAACGTCATAGTATAGTATGTCGAAAATTTCGTGAAAAAGAAGTCATAGTATAGTATGTCGAAAATTTTGTGAAAAAAGTCATCGATCAATTTTACGATGAAAACGTCAAATTTTGTATGTTGAAAAAAATCATGAAAACGGTCATATTATAGCATGTAAAATGATTCTATGGTGAAAAAAAGTCATTTTGTGAAATGTTGAAAAATTTTACAAAAAAAATATCATAGTACAGTATGTTGTAAATTTTACGATGAAAACGTCAAATTTTTGTATGTTGAAAAAACATCATGAAAACAGTCATATTATAGCATGTAAAATGATTCTATGGTGGAAAAAACTCATTTTATCGAATGTTGAAAAATTTTACAAAACAAAGTACAGTAAGCATGCAAAAATTTTACGATGAAAAAGCAAATTTTTTATGTTCAAAAAAATCATGAAAACAGTCATGTTATAGCATGTAAAATGATTCGATGGTGAAAAAAAAGTCATTTCGTGAAATGTTGAAAAATTAAAAAAAAAAAAAAAAAGTCATAGTATAGTATGTCAAAATTTTTCAATGAAAACGTCAAATATTTTTGATGTTGAAAAAAATCATGAAAACAGTCGTATTACAGCATATAAAATGATTCTATGGTGAAAAAAAAGTCATTTTGTGAAATGTTGGAAAAAAAAACCAAAAACGTCATAGTATAGTATGTCACAATTTTTCCATGAAAAGGTCAAATATTTTTGATGCTGAAAAAAATCATGAAAACGGTCATATTATAGCATGTAAAATGATTCTATGGTGAAAAAAAGTAATTTCGTGAAATGTTGAAAAATTATAAATAAAAAAACGTCATAGTATAGTATGTCAAAATTTTTCGATGAAAACGTCAAATATGTTTGATGTTGAAAAAAATCGTGAAAACGGTCGTATTATAGCATGTAAAATGATTCTATGGTGAAAAGTCATTTCGTGCAATGTCAAATTTTTGTTTGTTGAAAAAAATCATGAAAACAGTCATATAGTATGAAAATGATTCTATGGTGGAAAAAAGGCATTTTATCGAATGTTGAAAAATTTTACAAAAAAAATGTCATAGTATAGTATGTCGAGCATTTTACGATGAAAACGTCAAATTTTTTGATGTTGACAAAAATCATGAAAATGGTTGTTTTATAGCATGGAAAATGATCCATGGTGAAAAAGTCATTTTTTAAATGTTGTTGAATTTAAAAAAGCAAGATAGTATGTTGAAATTTTTCGATGAAAACGTCAAATTTTTTTGATGTTGAAAAAAATAATGGAAATGGTCGTATTATAGCATGTAAAATCATTCTATGGTGAAAAAACTCATTTCATCGAATGTTGAAAAATTTGACAAAAAAATATAGTATAGTATGTCCAAAATTTTACGAAAAAAGCGTAATTTTTTTGTATGTTGAAAAAAATCATGAAAACGGTTGTTTCATAGCATGTAAAATGATTGGTGGAAAAAAAAAGTCATGTCATGAAATGTTGAAAAATTGTAAAAAAAAAAAAAAAAAAAAAAAAAAAAAACGTCATAGTATAGTATGTCAAACTTTTTCGATGAAAATGTCAAATATTTTTGATGTTGAAAAAAATCATGAAAACGGTCGTATTTTGCATGTAAAATGATTCTATGGTGAAAAAAAGTCATTTCGTGAAATGTTGGAAAATTTTACAAAAAACGTCCCCAAAGCGAGAGCTGCGTCCGGGTTCTCGGCAGTAAGTCAGACTCGTTTCCGGTGGGCGTTGCCCTTCGCCAGGGTTGCGCCTTGTCTCCAATCCTGTTCGTGATATTCATGGACAGGATATCGAGGCGTAGTCGGGGGGAGGAGGGTTTGCAGATTGGTGTGCTGAGGATCTCATCGCTGCTTTTTGCAGATGATGTGGTTCTGCTGGCATCATCAGTCTGTGACCTCCAGCGCTCACTGGATCGGTTCGCAGCCGAGTGTGAAGCAGTTGGGATGAGGATCAGCACCTCTAAATCGGAGGCCATGGTTCTCAGCAGGAAACCGATGGATTGTCTACTCCAGGTAGGGAATGAGTCTTTACCCCAAGTGAAGGAGTTCAAGTACCTCGGGGCCTTGTTCACGAGTGAGGGAACAATGGAACGTGAAATTGGCCGGAGAATCGGAGCAGCGGGGGCGGTATTGCAGTCGCTGTACCGCACCGTTGTGACGAAGAGAGAGTTGAGCCGGAAGGCAAAGCTCTCTATCTACCGGTCAATCTTCGTGCCTACTCTCACCTATGGTCATGAGGGCTGGGTCATGACCGAAAGAACTAGATCGCGAGTACAAGCGGCCGAAATGGGTTTTCTCAGGAGGGTGGCTGGCCTCTCCCTTAGAGATAAGGTGAGAAGCTCGGTCATCCGTGAGGGACTCGGAGTAGAGCCGCTGCTTCTTTGTGTTGAAAGGAGCCAGTTGAGGTGGTTCGGGCATCTGGTAAGGATGCCTCCTGGGCGCCTCCCTAGGGAGGTGTTCCAGGCACGACCAGCTGGGAGGAGACCCCGGGGACGACCCAGGACTAGATGGAGAGATTATATCTCCACACTGGCCTGGCAACGCCTCGGGATCCCCCAGTCAGAGCTGGTTAATGTGGCCCGGGAAAGGGAAGTTTGGGGTCCCCTGCTGGATCTGTTGCCACCGCGACCCGACCCCGGATAAGCGGTTGAAGATGAAGATGAAGAGTGAGAGAGATCAGAGGTGATTGGTGAAAAAAGTCATTTCGTGAAATGTTGGAAAATTTTACAAAAAACGTCATAGTATATATAGTATGTCGAAATTTTTCAATGAAAACGTCAATTTTTTTTGATGTTGAAAAAAATCATGAAAACGGTGGTATCATAGCATGTAAAATGATTCTATGATGAAAAAAGTTATTTCGTGTGATGTTGAAAAATTATAAATAAAAAACGTCAGTATAGTATGTCGAAATTTTTCGATGAAAACGTCAACATTTTTGATGTTAAAAAAAATCATGAAAACGGTGGTATCATAGCATGTAAAATGATTCTATGATGAAAAAAGTTATTTCGTGTGATGTTGAAAAATTATAAATAAAAAAACGTCAGTATAGTATGTCGAAATTTTTCGATGAAAACGTCAACATTTTTGATGTTAAAAAAAATCATGAAAACGGTGGTATCATAGCATGTAAAATGATTCTATGATGAAAAAAGTTATTTCGTGTGATGTTGAAAAATTATAAATAAAAAAAAAAAAAAGTCATTTTAATGCGTCATAGTATAGTATGTCGAAAATTTTCGATGAAAACGTCAAATTTTTTCTGATGTTGAAAAAAATCATGAAAACAGTCATATCATAGCATGTAAAATGATTCTATGGTGAAAAAAGTCATTTTATCAAATGTTGAAAAATTTTAAAAAAAAAAATATAGTATAGTATGTCAAATTTTTCATGAAAAAGATTTTTTGTATGTTGAAAAAAATATAAAAAAAAAAAAAACGTCATAGTATAGTATGTCGAAAATTTTTCGATGAAAACGTCAAATATGTTTGATGTTGAAAAAAATCATGAAAACGGTCGTATTATAGCATGTAAAATGATTCTATGGTGAAAAAAAGTCATTTCGTGAAATGTTGGAAAATTTTACAAAAAAATGTCATAGTATAGTATGTCGAAATTTTTCGGTGAAAACGTCAAATTTTTTGATGTTGAAAAAAATCATGAAAACGGTCGTATTATAGCATGTAAAATGATTCTATGGTGAAAAAAGTATGTCATTTTGTGGAATGTTGAAAAATTTTTAGTACAAAGAAAAGTCATAGTATAGTATGTCGAAATTTTTCGATGAAAACGTCAAATTTTTTTGATGTTGAAAAAAATCATGAAAACGGTCGTATTATAGCATGTAAAATGTTGACATTCTATTTGAAAAAGGCATTTCGTGAAATTTTCAAAAAAAAACGTCATAGTATAGTATGTCGAAAATTTTTCGCTGAAAAACGTCAAATTTTTTTGATGTTGAAAAAAATCATGAAAACAGATTGTCTTATGGCATGTAAAATGATTCTATGGTGGAAAAAAGTCATTTCGTGAAATGTTGGAAAATTTTACAAAAAAATGTCATAGTATAGTATGTCGAAATTTTTCGATGAAAACGTCAAATTTTTTTGATGTTGAAAAAAATCATGAAAACGGTGGTATCATAGCATGTAAAATGATTCTATGGTGAAAAAAAGTCATTTCGTGAAATGTTGAAAAATTTTAAAAAAAAAACGTCATAGTATAGTATGTCGAAATTTTTCGATGAAAACGTCAAATTTTTTTGATGTTGAAAAAAATCATGAAAACAGTCGTATTATAGCATGTAAAATGATTCTATGGTGAAAAAAAAGTCATTTCGTGAAATGTTGGAAAATTTTACAAAAAAAATGTCATAGTATAGTATGTCGAAATTTTTCGATGAAAACGTCAAATATGTTTGATGTTGAAAAAAATCGTGAAAACGGTCGTATTATAGCATGTAAAATGATTCTATGGTGAAAAAAAGTCATTTCGTGAAATGGTTAAAATTTTACAAAAAAAAATGTCATAGTATAGTATGTCGAAATTTTTCGATGAAAACGTCAAATTTTTTTGATGTTGAAAAAAATCATGAAAACAGTCGTATTATAGCATGTAAAATGATTCTATGGTGGAAAAAAGGCATTTTATCGAATGTTGGAAAATTTTACAAAAAAAATGTCATAGTATAGTATGTCGAAAATTTTACGATGAAAACGTCAAATTTTTTTGATGTTGAAAAAAATCATGAAAACAGTCATATGATAGCATGTAAAATGATTATATGGTGAAAAAAACTCATTTCGTGAAATGTTGAAAATTTTACAAAAAAAATGTCATAGTATAATATGTTGAAATTTTTCAATAAAAACGTCAAATTTGTTTGATGTTGAAAAAAATCATGAAAAAGGTCGTATTATAGCATGTAAAATGATTCTATGGTGAAAAAAAGTCATTTTATCGAAATGTTGAAAAATTTTACAAAAAAAGTCATAGTATAGTATGTCGAAATTTTTCGATGAAAACGTCAAATATGTTTGATGTTGAAAAAAATCATGAAAACGGTCGTATTATAGCATGTAAAATGATTCTATGGTGGAAAAAGGCATTTCGTGAAATGTTGGAAAATTTTACAAAAAAAAGTCATAGTATAGTATGTCGAAATTTTTCGATGAAAACGTCAAATTTTTTTGATGTTGAAAAAAATCATGAAAACAGTCGTATCATAGCATGTAAAATGATTCTATGATGAAAAAAAGTTATTTCGTGAAATGTTGAAAAATTATAAATAAAAAAACGTCATAGTATAGTATGTCGAAATTTTTCGATGAAAACGTCAAATATGTTTGATGTTGAAAAAAATCGTGAAAACGGTCGTATCATAGCATGTAAAATGATTCTATGGTGGAAAAAGGCATTTCGTGAAATGTTGGAAAATTTTACAAAAAAAATGTCATAGTATAGTATGTCAAAATTTTTCGATGAAATTGGAACGTCAAATTTTTTTGATGTTGAAAAAAATCATGAAAACAGTCGTATTATGGCATGTAAAATGATTCTATGGTGGAAAAAAGGCATTTTATCGAATGTTGAAAAATTTTACAAAAAAAATGTCATAGTATAGTATGTCGAAAATTTTACGATGAAAACGTCCAATTTTTTGATGTTGAAAAAAATCATGAAAACGGTCATATGATAGCATGTAAAATGATTATATGGTGAAAAAAAGTCATTTCGTGAAATGGAAAATTTTACAAAGAAAATGTCATAGTATAATATGTTTAAATTTTTCAATAAAAACGTCAAATATGTTTGATGTTGAAATAAATCATGAAAATGGTCGTATTATAGCATGTAAAATGATTCTATGGTGAAAAAAAGTCATTTCGTGAAATGTTGGAAAATTTTACAAAAAAACGTCATAGTATAGTATGTCGAAATTTTTCGATGAAAACGTCAAATATGTTTGATGTTGAAAAAAATCGTGAAAACGGTCGTATTATAGCATGTAAAATGATTCTATGGTGGAAAAAGGCATTTCGTGAAATGTTGGAAAATTTTACAAAAAAACGTCATAGTATAGTATGTCAAAATTTTTCGCTAAAAACGTCAAATTTTTTTGATGTTGAAAAAAATCATGAAAACAGTCGTATTATAGCATGTAAAATGATTCTATGGTGAAAAAAAGTCATTTCGTGAAATGTTGAAAAATTTTACAAAAAAAATGTCATAGTATAGTATGTCGAAATTTTTCAATAAAAACGTCAAATTTTTTTGATGTTGAAAAAAATCATGAAAACGGTGGTATCATAGCATGTAAAATGATTCTATGATGAAAAAAGTTATTTCGTGAAATGTTGAAAAATTATAAATAAAAAAACGTCATAGTATAGTATGCCGAAATTTTTCGATGAATCATTTCGTGAAATGTCAAATTTTTGTTTGTTGAAAAAAATCATGAAAACAGTCATATAGCATGTAAAATGATTCTATGGTGGAAAAAAGGCATTTTATCGAATGTTGAAAAATTTTACAAAAAAAATGTCATAGTATAGTATGTCGAAAATTTTACGATGAAAACGTCAAATTTTTTGATGTTGAAAAAAATCATGAAAACGGTCATATGATAGCATGTAAAATGATTATATGGTGAAAAAAAGTCATTTCGTGAAATGGAAAATTTTACAAAGAAAATGTCATAGTATAATATGTTTAAATTTTTCAATAAAAACGTCAAATATGTTTGATGTTGAAATAAATCATGAAAATGGTCGTATTATAGCATGTAAAATGATTCTATGGTGGAAAAAAAGTCATTTCGTGAAATGTTGGAAAATTTTACAAAAAAACGTCATAGTATAGTATGTCGAAATTTTTCGATGAAAACGTCAAATTTTTTTGATGTTGAAAAAAATCATGAAAACAGTCGTATTATAGCATATAAAATGATTCTATGGTGAAAAAAAGTCATTTCGTGAAATGTGAAAATTTTACAAAAAAAAACGTCATAGTATAGTATGTCGAAATTTTTCGATGAAAACGTCAAATTTTTTTGATGTTGAAAAAAATCATGAAAACGGTGGTATCATAGCATGTAAAATGATTCTATGATGAAAAAAGGTTATTTCGTGAAATGTTGAAAAATTATAAATAAAAAAACGTCATAGTATAGTATGTCGAAATTTTTCGATGAAAACGTCAAATATGTTTGATGTTGAAAAAAATCGTGAAAACGGTCGTATTATAGCATGTAAAATGATTCTATGGTGGAAAAAAGTCATTTCGTGAAATGGAAAATTTTACAAAGAAAATGTCATAGTATAATATGTCGAAATTTTTCAATAAAAACGTCAAATATGTTTGATGTTGAAATAAATCATGAAAATGGTCGTATTATAGCATGTAAAATGATTCTATGGTGAAAAAAAGTCATTTCGTGAAATGTTGGAAAATTTTACAAAAAAACGTCATAGTATAGTATGTCGAAATTTTTCGATGAAAACGTCAAATTTTTTTGATGTTGAAAAAAATCATGAAAACGGTCGTATCATAGCATGTAAAATGATTCTATGGTGGAAAAAGTCATTTCGTGAAATGTTGGAAAATTTTACAAAAAAACGTCATAGTATAGTATGTCAAAATTTTTCGCTGAAAAACGTCAAATTTTTTTGATGTTGAAAAAAATCATGAAAACAGTCGTATTATAGCATGTAAAATGATTCTATGGTGGAAAAAAGGCATTTTATCAAATGTTGAAAAATTTTACAAAAAAAACGTCATAGTATAGTATGTCGAAATTTTTCGATGAAAACGTCAAATATGTTTGATGTTGAAAAAAATCGTGAAAACGGTCGTATTATAGCATGTAAAATGATTCTATGGTGGAAAAAGGCATTTCGTGAAATGTTGGAAAATTTTACAAAAAAACGTCATAGTATAGTATGTCAAAATTTTTCGATGAAAACGTCAAATTTTTTTGATGTTGAAAAAAATCATGAAAACGGTGGTATCATAGCATGTAAAATGATTCTATGATGAAAAAAAAAGTTATTTCGTGAAATGTTGAAAAATTTTACAAAAAAACGTCATAGTATAGTATGTCGAAATTTTTCGATGAAAACGTCAAATTTTTTTGATGTTGAAAAAAATCATGAAAACGGTCGTATTATAGCATGTAAAATGATTCTATGGTGAAAAAAAGTCATTTCGTGAAATGTTGGAAAATTTTACAAAAAAACGTCATAGTATAGTATGTCAAAATTTTTCGATGAAAACGTCAAATTTTTTTGATGTTGAAAAAAATCATGAAAACAGTCGTATTATGGCATGTAAAATGATTCTATGGTGGAAAAAAGGCATTTTATCGAATGTTGAAAAATTTTACAAAAAAAATGTCATATTATAGTATGTCGAAAATTTTACGATGAAAAAGTCAAATTTTTTTGATGTTGAAAAAAATCATGAAAACGGTCGTATTATAGCATGTAAAATGATTATATGGTGAAAAAAAGTCATTTCGTGAAATGTTGGAAAATTTTACAAAAAAACGTCATAGTATAGTATGTCGAAATTTTTCGATGAAAACGTCAAATTTTTTTGATGTTGAAAAAAATCATGAAAACGGTGGTATCATAGCATGTAAAATGATTCTATGATGAAAAAAGTTATTTCGTGAAATGTTGAAAAATTATAAATAAAAAAATGTCATAGTATAGTATGTCGAAATTTTTCGATGAAAACGTCAAATTTTTTTGATGTTGAAAAAAATCATGAAAACAGTCGTATTATAGCATGTAAAATGATTCTATGGTGAAAAAAAGTCATTTCGTGAAATGTTGGAAAATTTTACAAAAAAAAAAAATGTCATAGTATAGTATGTCGAAATTTTTCGATGAAAACGTCAAATATGTTTGATGTTGAAAAAAATCATGAAAACGGTCGTATTATAGCATGTAAAATGATTCTATGGTGGAAAAAGGCATTTCGTGAAATGTTGGAAAATTTTACAAAAAAACGTCATAGTATAGTATGTCAAAATTTTTCGATGAAAACGTCAAATTTTTTTGATGTTGAAAAAAATCATGAAAACGGTCGTATTATAGCATGTAAAATGATTCTATGGTGGAAAAAAAGGCATTTCGTGAAATGTTGGAAAATTTTACAAAAAAATGTCATAGTATAGTATGTCAAAATTTTTCGCTGAAAACGTCAAATTTTTTTGATGTTGAAAAAAATCATGAAAACAGTCGTATTATGGCATGTAAAATGATTCTATGGTGGAAAAAAGGCATTTTATCGAATGTTGAAAAATTTTACAAAAAAAATGTCATAGTATAGTATGTCGAAAATTTTACGATGAAAACGTCAAATTTTTTGATGTTGAAAAAAATCATGAAAACGGTCATATGATAGCATGTAAAATGATTATATGGTGAAAAAAAGTCATTTCGTGAAATGGAAAATTTTACAAAGAAAATGTCATAGTATAATATGTTTAAATTTTTCAATAAAAACGTCAAATATGTTTGATGTTGAAATAAATCATGAAAATGGTCGTATTATAGCATGTAAAATGATTCTATGGTGAAAAAAAGTCATTTCGTGAAATGTTGGAAAATTTTACAAAAAAACGTCATAGTATAGTATGTCGAAATTTTTCGATGAAAACGTCAAATATGTTTGATGTTGAAAAAAATCGTGAAAACGGTCGTATTATAGCATGTAAAATGATTCTATGGTGGAAAAAGGCATTTCGTGAAATGTTGGAAAATTTTACAAAAAAACGTCATAGTATAGTATGTCAAAATTTTTCGATGAAAAATGTCAAATTTTTTTGATGTTGAAAAAAATCATGAAAACAGTCGTATTATAGCATGTAAAATGATTCTATGGTGAAAAAAAGTCATTTCGTGAAATGGAAAATTTTACAAAAAAAACGTCATAGTATAGTATGTCGAAATTTTTCGATGAAAACGTCAAATTTTTTTGATGTTGAAAAAAATCATGAAAACGGTGGTATCATAGCATGTAAAATGATTCTATGATGAAAAAAAGTCATTTCGTGAAATGTTGGAAAATTTTACAAAAAAAACGTCATAGTATAGTATGTCGAAATTTTTCGATGAAAACGTCAAATATGTTTGATGTTGAAAAAAATCATGAAAACGGTCGTATTATAGCATGTAAAATGATTCTATGGTGGAAAAAAAGGCATTTCGTGAAATGTTGGAAAATTTTACAAAAAAAGTCATAGTATAGTATGTCAAAATTTTTCGATGAAAACGTCAAATTTTTTTGATGTTGAAAAAAATCATGAAAACAGTCGTATTATAGCATGTAAAATGATTCTATGGTGGAAAAAAGGCATTTTATCGAATGTTGAAAAATTTTACAAAAAAAATGTCATAGTATAGTATGTCGAAAATTTTACGATGAAAACGTCAAATTTTTTGATGTTGAAAAAAATCATGAAAACGGTCATATGATAGCATGTAAAATGATTATATGGTGAAAAAAAGTCATTTCGTGAAATGGAAAATTTTACAAAGAAAATGTCATAGTATAATATGTTTAAATTTTTCAATAAAAACGTCAAATATGTTTGATGTTGAAATAAATCATGAAAATGGTCGTATTATAGCATGTAAAATGATTCTATGGTGAAAAAAAGTCATTTCGTGAAATGTTGGAAAATTTTACAAAAAAACGTCATAGTATAGTATGTCGAAATTTTTCGATGAAAACGTCAAATATGTTTGATGTTGAAAAAAATCGTGAAAACGGTCGTATTATAGCATGTAAAATGATTCTATGGTGAAAAAAGGCATTTCGTGAAATGTTGGAAAATTTTACAAAAAAAGTCATAGTATAGTATGTCAAAATTTTTCGTTAAAAATGTCAAATTTTTTTGATGTTGAAAAAAATCATGAAAACAGTCGTATTATAGCATGTAAAATGATGCTATGGTGAAAAAAAGTCATTTCGTGAAATGTGAAAATTTTACAAAAAAACGTCATAGTATAGTATGTCGAAATTTTTCGATGAAAACGTCAAATTTTTTTGATGTTGAAAAAAATCATGAAAACGGTGGTATCATAGCATGTAAAATGATTCTATGATGAAAAAAGTTATTTCGTGAAATGTTGGAAAATTTTACAAAAAAAAACGTCATAGTATAGTATGTCGAAATTTTTCGATGAAAACGTCAAATTTTTTTGATGTTGAAAAAAATCATGAAAACAGTCGTATTATAGCATATAAAATGATTCTATGGTGAAAAAAGTCATTTCATGAAATGTTGGAAAATTTTACAAAAAAAGTCATAGTATAGTATGTCAAAATTTTTCGCTAAAAACGTCAAATTTTTTTGATGTTGAAAAAAATCATGAAAACAGTCGTATTATGGCATGTAAAATGATTCTATGGTGGAAAAAAGGCATTTTATCGAATGTTGAAAAATTTTACAAAAAAAATGTCATAGTATAGTATGTCGAAAATTTTACGATGAAAACGTCAAATTTTTTTGATGTTGAAAAAAATCATGAAAACGGTCATATTATAGCATGTAAAATGATTCTATGGTGAAAAAAAGTCATTTCGTGAAATGTTAAAAAATTATACATAAAAAAATGTCATAGTATAGTATGTCGAAATTTTTCAATGAAAACCGTCAAATTTTTTTGATGTTGAAAAAAATCATGAAAACAGGTCGTATTATAGCATGTAAAATGATTCTATGGTGAAAAAAAGTCATTTCGTGAAATGTTGGAAAATTTTACAAAAAAACGTCATAGTATAGTATGTCGAAATTTTTCGATGAAAACGTCAAATATGTTTGATGTTGAAAAAAATCGTGAAAACGGTCATATTATAGCATGTAAAATGATTCTATGGTGGAAAAAGGCATTTCGTGAAATGTTGGAAAATTTTACAAAAAAACGTCATAGTATAGTATGTCAAAATTTTTCGCTAAAAACGTCAAATTTTTTTGATGTTGAAAAAAATCATGAAAACAGTCGTATTATGGCATGTAAAATGATTCTATGGTGGAAAAAAAGGCATTTCGTGAAATGTTGGAAAATTTTACAAAAAAAATGTCATAGTATAGTATGTCGAAATTTTTCGATGAAAACGTCAAATTTTTTTGATGTTGAAAAAAATCATGAAAACAGTCGTATTATAGCATGTAAAATGATTCTATGGTGAAAAAAAGTCATTTCGTGAAATGGAAAATTTTACAAAAAAACGTCATAGTATAGTATGTCGAAATTTTTCGATGAAAACGTCAAATTTTTTTGATGTTGAAAAAAATCATGAAAACTTTGGTATCATAGCATGTAAAATGATTCTATGATGAAAAAAGTTATTTCGTGAAATGTTGAAAAATTATAAATAAAAAAACGTCATAGTATAGTATGTCGAAATTTTTCGATGAAACATTTCGTGAAATGTCAAATTTTTGATGTTGAAAAAAATCATGAAAACAGTCATATAGCATGTAAAATGATTCTATGGTGGAAAAAAGGCATTTTATCGTGAAATGTTGGAAAATTTTACAAAAAAAATGTCATAGTATAGTATGTCGAAATTTTTCGATGAAAACGTCAAATTTTTTTGATGTTGAAAAAAATCATGAAAACGGTCGTATCATAGCATGTAAAATGATTCTATGATGAAAAAAGGTTATTTCGTGAAATGTTGAAAAATTTTAAAAAAAAAACGTCATAGTATAGTATGTCGAAATTTTTCGATGAAAACGTCAAATATTTTTGATGTTGAAAAAAATCATGAAAACGGTCGTATTATAGCATGTAAAATGATTCTATGGTGAAAAAAAGTCATTTCGTGAAATGTTGGAAAATTTTACAAAAAAACGTCATAGTATAGTATGTCGAAATTTTTCGATGAAAACGTCAAATTTTTTTGATGTTGAAAAAAATCATGAAAACAGTCGTATTATAGCATGTAAAATGATTCTATGGTGAAAAAAGTCATTTCGTGAAATGTTGAAAAATTTTACAAAAAAACTTCATAGTATAGTATGTCGAAATTTTTCGATGAAAACGTCAAATTTTTTTGATGTTGAAAAAAATCATGAAAACGGTCGTATCATAGCATGTAAAATGATTCTATGGTGAAAAAGGTCATTTCGTGAAATGTTGAAAAATTATACATAAAAAAACGTCATAGTATAGTATGTCGAAATTTTTCGATGAAAACGTCAAATATGTTTGATGTTGAAAAAAATCGTGAAAACGGTCGTATTATAGCATGTAAAATGATTCTATGGTGGAAAAAGGCATTTCGTCAAATGTTGGAAAATTTTACAAAAAAACGTCATAGTATAGTACACTCCTGATCAAAATCTTAAGACGAGTTAAAAAATTGCAAGAATTTGCATTTTGCACTGTTGTAATCTTAAGAAGGTTCTAAGTAGAGTTTCAAAATGAAAAAAAGAAGAAATGAGAGCAAGAGACTAAATGTTTTGAGCAGGCAATTTATTGAAAAGAACAATTTAACAGAAATAGGCTGTTCATCAGCTGATCAAAAGTTTAAGACCACATCCTTTAAAAGCCCAAATCTGTGCAAAAATTTGGATTCCGTGTCATTTTCTGTCAAGTAATCACACTGTCAAGACCTCTTGATGGGAAAAGCAAAAAAACTCACTGCCTTCGAACGTGGCAGGATTGTTGAGCTGCATAGACAAGGCCTCTCACAGCGTGCCATCGCTGCTGAGGTTGGACGCAGTAAGACAGTCATTTTGCATTTCTTAAAAGATCCTGAGGTTTATGGAACAAAAAAATCAAGTGGTAGACCCAAAAAAATCTCACCGGCACTGAGCCGGAGGATCCGAACGGCTGTCCGTCAAGACACGGGACGATCCTCATCCCAAATTAAGGCCATTACTGGTGCTGACCGCAGCCCAATAACCATCAGACGGCATCTGCAAAGGAACGGCTTCAAAAACAAAAAACGTCTTCAAGGGCCACGTCTTCTTCAACGCCACAAAATTGCCCGTTTGGCCTTTGCAAGGGAGCACCAAACATGGGACGTTCAAAGTTGGAAGAAAGTTTTATTCTCTGATGAGAAAAAATTTAACCTTGATGGTCCTGATGGCTTCCAACGCTACTGGCACGACAAGGAGATGCCACCTGAGATTTTTTCAACACGGCACAGCGGAGGGGGCGCCATCATGATCTGGGCTGCTTTTTCCTTCAATGGAACAATGGAGCTCCAGGTTGTGCAGGGGCGTCAAACAGCAGCTGGCTACGTGGAGATGTTGCAGCGGGCATCCCTCATGACTGAGGGCCCTCGTCTGTGTGGTGATGACTGGGTTTTTCAGCAGGACAATGCTGCAATTCACAATGCCCGTCTGACAAAGGATTTTTTTCAGGAGAATAACATCACTCTTTTGGATCATCCTGCATGTTCCCCTGATCTAAATCCAATTGAGAACATTTGGGGATGGATGGCAAGGGAAGTTTACAAAAATGGACATCAGTTCCAGACAGTGGATGCCCTTCGTGAAGCCATCTTCACCACTTGGAGCAACATTCCTACAAGCCTTTTGGAAACACTCGCATCAAGCATGCCAACACAAATTTTTGAAGTGATCAACAATAATGGTGGAGCTACCATTACTGAGTCTGTTTTTGAGACTTTAATTTCTGTTTTAGGGGTTTTTTTGAGCTATGGTCTTAAACTTTTGATCAGCTGATGAACAGCCTATTTTAGTTAAATTGTTCTTTTCAATAAGTTGCCTGCTCAAAACATTTAGTCTCTTGCTCTCATTTCTTCTTTTTGCATTTTGAAACTCTACTTAGAACCTTCTTAAGATACAACAGTGCAAAACGTAAATTCTTGCAATTTTTTAACTGGTCTTAAGATTTTGATCAGGAGTGTATGTCGAAATTTTTCAATGAAAACGTCAAATATGTTTGATGTTGAAAAAAATCGTGAAAACGGTCGTATTATAGCATGTAAAATGATTCTATGGTGGAAAAAGTCATTTCGTGAAATGGAAAATTTTACAAAGAAAATGTCATAGTATAATATGTCGAAATTTTTCAATAAAAACGTCAAATATGTTTGATGTTGAAATAAATCATGAAAATGGTCGCATTATAGCATGTAAAATGATTCTATGGTGAAAAAAAGTCATTTCGTGAAATGTTGGAAAATTTTACAAAAAAACGTCATAGTATAGTATGTCGAAATTTTTCCATGAAAACGTCAAATTTTTTTGATGTTGAAAAGAATCATGAAAACAGTCGTATTATAGCATATAAAATGATTCTATGGTGAAAAAAGTCATTTCGTGAAATGGAAAATTTTACAAAAAAACTTCATAGTATAGTATGTCGAAATTTTTCGATGAAAACGTCAAATTTTTTTGATGTTAAAAAAAATCATGAAAACGGTGGTATCATAGCATGTAAAATGATTCTATGATGAAAAAGGTTATTTCGTGAAATGTTGAAAAATTATAAATAAAAAAACGTCATAGTATAGTATGTCGAAATTTTTCGATGAAAACGTCAAATATGTTTGATGTTGAAAAAAATCGTGAAAACGGTCGTATTATAGCATGTAAAATGATTCTATGGTGGAAAAAGGCATTTCGTCAAATGTTGGAAAATTTTACAAAAAAACGTCATAGTATAGTACACTCCTGATCAAAATCTTAAGACGAGTTAAAAAATTGCAAGAATTTGCATTTTGCACTGTTGTATCTTAAGAAGGTTCTAAGTAGAGTTTCAAAATGCAAAAAGAAGAAATGGGAACAAGAGACTAAATGTTTTGAGCAGGCATTTTATTGAAAAGAACAATTTAACTGAAATAGGCTGTTCATCAGCTGATCAAAAGTTTAAGACCACATCCTTTAAAAGCCCAAATCTGTGCAAAAATTTGGATTCCGTGTCATTTTCTGTCAGGTAATCACACTGTCAAGACCTCTTGATGGGAAAAGCAAAAAAACTCACTGCCTTCGAACGTGGCAGGATTGTTGAGCTGCATAGACAAGGCCTCTCACAGCGTGCCATCGCTGCTGAGGTTGGACGCAGTAAGACAGTCATTTTGCATTTCTTAAAAGATCCTGAGGTTTATGGAACAAAAAAATCAAGTGGTAGACCCAAAAAAATCTCACCGGCACTGAGCCGGAGGATCCGAACGGCTGTCCGTCAAGACACGGGACGATCCTCATCCCAAATTAAGGCCATTACTGGTGCTGACTGCAGCCCAATAACCATCAGACGGCATCTGCAAAGGAACGGCTTCAAAAACAAAAAACGTCTTCAAGGGCCACGTCTTCTTCAACGCCACAAAATTGCCCGTTTGGCCTTTGCAAGGGAGCACCAAACATGGGACGTTCAAAGTTGGAAGAAAGTTTTATTCTCTGATGAGAAAAAATTTAACCTTGATGGTCCTGATGGCTTCCAACGCTACTGGCACGACAAGGAGATGCCACCTGAGATTTTTTCAACACGGCACAGCGGAGGGGGCGCCATCATGATCTGGGCTGCTTTTTCCTTCAATGGAACAATGGAGCTCCAGGTTGTGCAGGGGCGTCAAACAGCAGCTGGCTACGTGGAGATGTTGCAGCGGGCATCCCTCATGACTGAGGGCCCTCGTCTGTGTGGTGATGACTGGGTTTTTCAGCAGGACAATGCTGCAATTCACAATGCCCGTCTGACAAAGGATTTTTTTCAGGAGAATAACATCACTCTTTTGGATCATCCTGCATGTTCCCCTGATCTAAATCCAATTGAGAACATTTGGGGATGGATGGCAAGGGAAGTTTACAAAAATGGACATCAGTTCCAGACAGTGGATGCCCTTCGTGAAGCCATCTTCACCACTTGGAGCAACATTCCTACAAGCCTTTTGGAAACACTCGCATCAAGCATGCCAACACAAATTTTTGAAGTGATCAACAATAATGGTGGAGCTACTCATTACTGAGTCTGTTTTTGAGACTTTAATTTCTGTTTTAGGGGTTTTTTTGAGCTATGGTCTTAAACTTTTGATCAGCTGATGAACAGCCTATTTTAGTTAAATTGTTCTTTTCAATAAATTGCCTGCTCAAAACATTTAGTCTCTTGCTCTCATTTCTTCTTTTTGCATTTTGAAACTCTACTTAGAACCTTCTTAAGATATAACAGTGCAAAACGTAAATTCTTGCAATTTTTTAACTGGTCTTAAGATTTTGATCAGGAGTGTATGTCGAAATTTTTCGATGAAAACGTCAAATTTTTTTGATGTTGAAAAAAATCATGAAAACGGTCGTATTATAGCATATAAAATGATTCTATGGTGAAAAAAGTCATTTCGTGAAATGTGAAAATTTTACAAAAAAACGTCATAGTATAGTATGTCAAAATTTTTCGTTAAAAACGTCAAATTTTTTTGATGTTGAAAAAAATCATGAAAACAGTCGTATTATGGCATGTAAAATGATTCTATGGTGGAAAAAAGGCATTTTATCGAATGTTGAAAAATTTTACAAAAAAAATGTCATAGTATAGTATGTCGAAAATTTTACGATGAAAACGTCAAATTTTTTTGATGTTGAAAAAAATCATGAAAACGGTCGTATTATAGCATGTAAAATGATTATATGGTGAAAAAAAGTCATTTCGTGAAATGGAAAATTTTACAAAGAAAATGTCATAGTATAATATGTTTAAATTTTTCAATAAAAACGTCAAATATGTTTGATGTTGAAATAAATCATGAAAATGGTCGTATTATAGCATGTAAAATGATTCTATGGTGAAAAAAAGTCATTTCGTGAAATGTTGGAAAATTTTACAAAAAAACGTCATAGTATAGTATGTCGAAATTTTTCGATGAAAACGTCAAATATGTTTGATGTTGAAAAAAATCGTGAAAACGGTCGTATTATAGCATGTAAAATGATTCTATGGTGGAAAAAAGGCATTTTATCGAAATGTTGAAAAATTTTACAAAAAAAATGTCATAGTATAGTATGTCGAAAATTTTCGATGAAAACGTCAAATTTTTTTGATGTTGAAAAAAATCATGAAAACGGTGGTATCATAGCATGTAAAATGATTCTATGATGAAAAAAGTTATTTCGTGAAATGTTGAAAAATTATAAATAAAAAAATGTCATAGTATAGTATGTCGAAATTTTTCGATGAAAACGTCAAATTTTTTTGATGTTGAAAAAAATCATGAAAACAGTCGTATTATAGCATGTAAAATGATTCTATGGTGGAAAAAGGCATTTCGTGAAATGTTGGAAAATTTTACAAAAAAACGTCATAGTATAGTATGTCAAAATTTTTCGCTAAAAACGTCAAATTTTTTTGATGTTGAAAAAAATCATGAAAACAGTCGTATTATAGCATGTAAAATGATTCTATGGTGGAAAAAAGTCATTTCGTGAAATGTTGGAAAATTTTACAAAAAAACTGTCATAGTATAGTATGTCGAAATTTTTCGATGAAAACGTCAAATTTTTTTGATGTTGAAAAAAATCATGAAAACGGTGGTATCATAGCATGTAAAATGATTCTATGATGAAAAAAGTTATTTCGTTTAATGTTAAAAAATTATAAATAAAAAAATGTCATAGTATAGTATGTCGAAATTTTTCAATGAAAACCTCAAATTTTTTTGATGTTGAAAAAAATCATGAAAACAGTCGTATTATAGCATATAAAATGATTCTATGGTGAAAAAAAGTCATTTCGTGAAATGGAAAATTTTACAAAAAAAAAACGTCATAGTATAGTATGTCGAAATTTTTCGATGAAAACGTCAAATATTTTTGATGTTGAAAATAATCGTGAAAATGGTCGTATTATAGCATGTAAAATGATTCTATGGTGGAAAAAGGCATTTCGTGAAATGTTGGAAAATTTTACAAAAAAACGTCATAGTATAGTATGTCAAAATTTTTCGATAAAAACGTCAAATTTTTTTGATGTTGAAAAAAATCATGAAAACAGTCATATAGCATGTAAAATGATTCTATGGTGGAAAAAAGGCATTTTATCGAATGTTGAAAAATTTTACAAAAAAAATGTCATAGTATAGTATGTCGAAAATTTTACGATGAAAACGTCAAATTTTTTGATGTTGAAAAAAATCATGAAAACGGTCATATGATAGCATGTAAAATGATTCTATGATGAAAAAAGTTATTTCGTGAAATGTTGAAAAATTATAAATAAAAAAACGTCATAGTATAGTATGCCGAAATTTTTCGATGAATATGTTTGATGTTGAAAAAAATCATTTCGTGGAAATGTCAAATTTTTGTTTGTTGAAAAAAATCATGAAAACAGTCATATAGCATGTAAAATGATTCTATGGTGGAAAAAAGTCATTTCGTGAAATGTTGGAAAATTTTACAAAAAAACGTCATAGTATAGTATGTCAAAATTTTTCGATAAAAACGTCAAATTTTTTTGATGTTGAAAAAAATCATGAAAACAGTCGTATCATGGCATGTAAAATGATTCTATGGTGGAAAAAAGGCATTTTATCGAATGTTGAAAAATTTTACAAAAAAAATGTCATAGTATAGTATGTCGAAATTTTTCAATGAAAACGTCAAATTTTTTTGATGTTGAAAATAAATCATGAAAACGGTCGTATTATAGCATGTAAAATGATTCTATGGTGAAAAAAAGTCATTTCGTGAAATGGAAAATTTTACAAAAAAAATGTCATAGTATAGTATGTCGAAATTTTTCGATGAAAACGTCAAATTTTTTGATGTTGAAAATAATCGTGAAAATGGTCGTATTATAGCATGTAAAATGATTCTATGGTGGAAAAAGGCATTTCGTGAAATGTTGGAAAATTTTACAAAAAAACGTCATAGTATAGTATGTCAAAATTTTTCGATAAAAACGTCAAATTTTTTTGATGTTGAAAAAAATCATGAAAACAGTCATATAGCATGTAAAATGATTCTATGGTGGAAAAAAGGCATTTTATCGAATGTTAAAAAATTTTACAAAAAAAATGTCATAGTATAGTATGTCGAAAATTTTACGATGAAAACGTCAAATTTTTTGATGTTGAAAAAAATCATGAAAACGGTCGTATGATAGCATGTAAAATGATTCCATGATGAAAAAAGTTATTTCATGAAATGTTGAAAAATTATAAATAAAAAAACGTCATAGTATAGTATGCCGAAATTTTTCGATGAATCATTTCGTGGAATGTCAAATTTTTGTTTGTTGAAAAAAATCATGAAAACAGTCATATAGCATGTAAAATGATTCTATGGTGGAAAAAAGTCATTTCGTGAAATGTTGGAAAATTTTACAAAAAAACGTCATAGTATAGTATGTCAAAATTTTTCGATAAAAACGTCAAATTTTTTTGATGTTGAAAAAAATCATGAAAACAGTCGTATCATGGCATGTAAAATGATTCTATGGTGGAAAAAAGGCATTTTATCGAATGTTGAAAAATTTTACAAAAAAAATGTCATAGTATAGTATGTCGAAATTTTTCGATGAAAACGTCAAATTTTTTTGATGTTGAAAAAAATCATGAAAACGGTCGTATTATAGCATGTAAAATGATTCTATGATGAAAAAAGTTATTTTGTGAAATGTTAAAAAATTATAAATAAAAAAACGTCATAGTATAGTATGTCGAAATTTTTCGATGAAAACCTCAAATTTTTTTGATGTTGAAAAAAATCATGAAAACAGTCGTATTATAGCATATAAAATGATTCTATGGTGAAAAAAAAAGTCATTTCGTGAAATGGAAAATTTTACAAAAAAAACGTCATAGTATAGTATGTCGAAATTTTTCGATGAAAACGTCAAATTTTTTTGATGTTGAAAATAATCGTGAAAACGGTCGTATTATAGCATGTAAAATGATTCTATGGTGGAAAAAAGGCATTTTATCGAATGTTAAAAAATTTTACAAAAAAAATGTCATAGTATAGTATGTCGAAAATTTTACGATGAAAACGTCAAATTTTTTTGATGTTGAAAAAAATCATGAAAACGGTCATATCATAGCATGTAAAATGATTCTATGGTGAAAAAAAGTCATTTCGTGAAATGGAAAAATTTTACAAAGAAAATGTCATAGTATAATATGTTTAAATTTTTCAATGAAAACGTCAAATATGTTTGATGTTGAAATAAATCATGAAAACGGTCGTATTATAGCATGTAAAATGATTCTATGGTGAAAAAAAGTCATTTCGTGAAATGTTGGAAAATTTTACAAAAAAACATGTCATAGTATATATAGTATGTCGAAATTTTTCGATAAAAATGTCAAATTTTTTTGATGTTGAAAAAAATCATGAAAACAGTCGTATTATGGCATGTAAAATGATTTTATGGTGGAAAAAAGGCATTTTATCGAATGTTGAAAAATTTTACAAAAAAATGTCATAGTATAGTATGTCGAAAATTTTACGATGAAAAAGTCAAATTTTTTTGATGTTGAAAAAAATCATGAAAACGGTCGTATTATAGCATGTAAAATGATTATATGGTGAAAAGTCATTTCGTGAAATGTTGGAAAATTTTACAAAAAAACGTCATAGTATAGTATGTCGAAATTTTTCGATGAAAACGTCAAATATGTTTGATGTTGAAAATAATCATGAAAACGGTCGTATTATAGCATGTAAAATGATTCTATGGTGGAAAAAGGCATTTCGTGAAATGTTGGAAAATTTTACAAAAAAAACGTCATAGTATAGTATGTCAAAATTTTTCGATAAAAACGTCAAATTTTTTTGATGTTGAAAAAAATCATGAAAACAGTCGTATTATGGCATGTAAAATGATTCTATGGTGAAAAAAAGTCATTTCGTGAAATGTTGGAAAATTTTACAAAAAAAATGTCATAGTATAGTATGTCGAAATTTTTCGATGAAAACGTCAAATTTTTTTGATGTTGAAAAAAATCATGAAAACGGTCGTATCATAGCATGTAAAATGATTCTATGGTGAAAAAAAGTCATTTCGTGAAATGTCAAATTATTGTTTGTTGAAAAAAATCATGAAAACAGTCATATAGCATGTAAAATGATACTATGGTGGAAAAAAGGCATTTTATCGAATGTTAAAAAATTGTACAAAAAAAAGATCATAGTATAGTATGTCAAAATTTTTCGATGAAAACGTCAAATATTTTTGATGTTGAAAAAAATCATGAAAACGGTCATATGATAGCATGTAAAATGATTATATGGTGAAAAAAAGTCATTTCGTGAAATGTTGGAAAATTTTACAAAAAAAGTCATAGTATAGTATGTCGAAATTTTTCGATGAAAACGTCATGATTTTTTTGATGTTGAAAAGAATCATGAAAAAAATCGTCTTATAGCATATAAAATGATTCTATGGTGAAAAAAAGTCATTTCGTGAAATGGAAAATTTTACAAAAAAATGTCATAGTATAGTATGTCGAAAATTTTCGATGAAAACATCAAATTTTTTTGATGTTGAAAAAAATCATGAAAACGGTCATATGATAGCATGTAAAATGATTCTAGGGTGAAATAAAAACTTACAAAAAATGTCATAGTATAGTCTGTCAAATTTCATGATCAAGTGA
This sequence comes from Pterois miles, assembly GCA_947000775.1. Taxonomy (NCBI): domain Eukaryota; kingdom Metazoa; phylum Chordata; class Actinopteri; order Perciformes; family Scorpaenidae; genus Pterois; species Pterois miles. Next base: position 17,665,046 of record CAMQGK010000567.1, on the reverse strand, counting down.
TAGTATAGTGTCAAATTATATCAAAAATTTCATAGTATAGTATGTCGAAAATTTCATTAAAAAAACGTCATAGTATAGTATGTTGAAAAATTTGTGAAAAAACGTTGTAGTATAGTATGTAGAAAATTTCGTGGAAAAAAATGTCACGGTACAGTATGTTGAAAAATTCGTGATCAAATCCTACTATAATGTCAAATTATATCAAAAATGTCATAGTATAGTATGTCGAAAATTTTGTAAAAAAAAAAAAAACGTCATAGTATGGTATGTCAAAACCTTCGTGAAAAAAATCATAGTATAGTATGTCGAAAACGTCGTGAAAAGAATGTCATCGTATAGTATGTTGAAGATTTCATGATCAAGTGATAGTATAGTGTCAAATTATATCAAAAATGTCACAGTATAGTATGTCGAAAATTTTGTTAAAAAACGTATGTAGTAGTATGGTATGTCAAATTTCGTGAAAGAAATATAGTATAGTATGTTCAAAAATTATTAAAAAAACATCACAGTATAGTGTGTCGAAACTTTCATGAAAAAAGTCATCGTATAGTATGTCAAAGATTTCATGAAAAACAAAATTCATTAAAAAAAGTCAAAGTATAGTATGTAGAAAATTCCGTGATAAAATGTCATAGTATATATGTTGATAATATTGTAAAATAAAACATCGAAGTATAGTATGTCGAAACTTTCGTGAAAAAGTCATAGTATAGTATGTCGAAAAAATGTCATAGTAAAGTATGTCAAAAAAGTCTTAGAGTAGTCTATCGAAAAAAAGTCATAGTAAAGTATGCTGAAAAACGTAATAGTATAGCATGTGGAAAAAAGTCATAGTTTGACAAAGAAAATTCATAGTACACAATGTCAAAAAAAGTCTTAGTGTAGTGTATCAAAAAAGTCATAGTATAGTATGTCGAAAAAGGCATAGTATCGTCTATCGAAAAAAAGACAGTATATTATGTCGAAAAAAATTCATAGTGAAGTATGTCGAAAAAGGCAGTATAGTATGTCGAAAAAATGTCATAGTATTAGTATAGCATGTTGAAAAAAGTCATAGTATAGTGTGTCGAAAAAAAAGTCATAGTTAAGTATGTTGGAAAATAGTCATGGTATAGTATATCAAAAAGTCATAGTAAAAATGGCTAAAAAAAAAGTCAGTGTAGTATGTCGAAAAAAGTTATCGTACAGTATGTCGAAAAAATATTATATTATATAAAAAAAAAAAAATATTAAAAAATATTTAAAAAAAATAAATATATTTTTTAAAAAAAATTATTTTTTATTATTTAAAAAAGTCATAGGAAAGTATATTGAAAAAAGTAATAGTATAGTATGTCGAAAAAAGTAATTGTAAAGTATGTTAAAAAATGTCATAGTATAGCATGTCGAAAAAGTCATAATATAGTTTGTCGAAAAAAGTCATAGTGTAATGTCGAAAAAAAAATCATAGTATGGTATGTCGAAAAAAGTCATAGTATAGCATGTCAAAAAAAAAAGTCTCAGTATAGTGTGTTGATAAAAAGTCATACTATAGTATTTTTTCTTAAAAAAGTTATAATGTAGTATTACGGAAAAAAGTCATAAAGTATCTAAAAAAAAGTCATAGTATACTATGTTGATTTAAAAAGTCCTAAAAGTATGGCGAAAAAAGTCATAGTACAGCATGGCTGGAAAAAAAAATGTCACAGTTAAGTCTGTCATGAACTCATAATATAGTACGTTGAATAAAATTCATAGTACAGTATGTCCGAAAAAAAGTCATAGTATAGTATGTCGACACAAGTCATCGTACACTGTCAAAAAATGTAATAGTAAAGTATAGTGGAAAAAAAAATCATAGTATGATGAAAAAAGTGAAGTTTGTCAAAAAAAGTCACAGTATATAGTGTGTCGAAAAAAAGTCATCGTCAAGTATGACAAAAATAAAATAGTAAAGTATGTTGTAAAACAGTCATAGTATGGCGAAAAAAATGCAGAAAAATTGTAAATTATCATGGCAGAGCACGTTGAAGAAAAAGTCACAACTTGCAGACACTTTGTCGTCAAGACATTGTTTGCAGGCTGACTCAACCTTCATCGTCTTCAGTCTGCACATCTGTTAATAATTTGCATAACTGGCCACTACTTTGCTATAAGCAGACAGAGTCGCTTCTTACTTTGGGCTGGATGTTCTGGAGGGAAAGGTCTGCTTCTGATGCTAGCAGGAGGAGACGAGTGTGATTGAGCCAGGGACACGACAGAGCCCGACACTGATGTGCAGGTGCAGAGAGACGAGGCAAGATGAAGGAGAGGTAAGAGCAGAAGACAGATTCGTTGCAGGAAGAGGTGACCGATGAGGCGGTTGATAACAGATGGAGGTTGAAAGGAAAAGGCCTGACTCGTAGGAGGAAGAGGGCACCCCTAGCCGGTCCCTTTCACGAAGCAGAGTCTTGCTCCTATCTATATTTAGCACGAGGACTACAGATTGTAACAAGCGCTCTAGGGTCTTGAGTTCAGACTGGCAAGAAGTGCCGCCATCCGTCTCACCGCCCGGGGCGAGGCACGATCCCAACTCACGCCAGCACAGGGGAGGAGTGACGGGACTGTATCGTCTGAGTGCACATTTACTTAACACATGTGCAGAGTTGATCACATTCTGTCAGAGCAGATGCCTTCTGAACAGAGGTGAGAGGACACAAACCCCGCAAGCAACTGCATGCATACCTTGATGAGTGAAGTGTCATCGCTGTATTTAGCTCTTCCTCGTGGTGCGTTCATTCAGCAGTTCCTCAGTCTCTTCATTTCTCCTTCCCCCTAAGCATTTGAAAAGGGCACAGTATCCCCCTGTCACCTACCCATGTCTGCTGGAATAAAAAAAAATCTGTTTTCTCACTGGACAGAATTGACATTCAGTCCAAATGTCAAAGCAGCTCAAGCCATTTTTGACTCTTCCTGTCCCCGTTATTACCTTCCCCATCTCCATCACCTCCAGGACTGTTTGGAGGATTGTCAGTGGTGACTGATGAAGGACTGAGCCGTTCAGACACCATGGTCTTCTGAAGGCGTGACAAGACTCGTGACAAGATATGAAGCGCAGCGAAACACTGCTGTTTAGAGTGATTGTCCACTCAATACTACCTTTAGAAGATCAAATACTTATTACCTGCAGGCTTGGAAGGTTGTCAGTTTCATCTTTCACAGTGGCTGTAGTCAGCTTGAAATCATGTTGGTTAGGGTGCAAGGTGACAAGTTTCACAGCACATGGTACCTCTCCAACAGCTCTGTGTACTTGGAGAAAAACAAGATTTTGGATGAAGTATCATGTAATATTTTTTTTTTTTTTTTCTGTCTTACTTTTTTTCATTTCAAACACCCCACAAAAAAAATATTTAGGTGGATCTATCGGCTGAAATGGACAGAATGCAAACTGTGTTTACGGTACCTTGGATTGAGCCATATGGGGTGGATCCTCTTCATGGAGCATGTTTCTACAGTATCCCAGAATGGACAAACCAAACACTGGCTCTAGATTGGGCCTTTTGCATTTCTTGGCACACAGGAGAAGTTTCAGTTGGTTGCACCCTCGCTGCTAGATGCTACCAAATGCTACACCTTTAAACACTCAAGGCCCAGTGTGCTTAATAATAACAAGAATAATATGTATTTTATTTGTCTCCTTATGGAAATATTTTTTCATTTGTTGTTATTCTCTAGATTGACTCCTCTCCAGCTATTAGTCCACTCCATTCCTGACCTGCTCTGGACCTGAACCAGCTATCCTCCAGTTCCCTACTACTACTACTGCTACTACCACCTCAAAAATGGTGAGTTGCAGGCAGTTTCATGCTTTCACCTTACACCTCTGTTGACATTCTGACAAACAGATTTACTGAAGTAACTAATCTATAAAGTTGCACTATTAAATTTTATATTTCACTGTAAATGTAAGCTATTAACCAACAAACCTAAAAAAAAAAAACATTTGTTTTATGTAATATGGTCCCACCTATTGAAAAGCCAGTTTGCAAATGTTCTTAGATGTTGTCACTTCCTGCAGGTGACATCATAATAACAGGACAAAAAGTGTCATAATTAGGGTGATTAAGAACATCCATTTCTAATGTGGCCTCGTCTTACGATTCAAATGTGTTTGGTATGTGTGCATCTTACATAAAGTACAGTCTAGTGCAGTTTTAGCCAACCTACCAGCCCTATCAGACTAGTTTAGTAATAGATTAGTAGCAAGTACCCCATCATCACCACCATCCATCATGCTCCACAAGTGTTAATTTGAATTGAAATTACAGTATTACATAGATTTTTATTTATAACATCATCAGTATAATTTTTTCATCCTTTAAATATCAATGATTTGGCTGTTTTTGATGTAGATTTTGTCAAATTTACATTTGTACAGCTTTTATTTTCAGCTCAGTATTTTGACTTTTCTCCTCACCTGCCAACTAGTTTTCTCCTGCAGCTAGCCTACTGTCTTAGTAGTTCATTAGTTAATGTGACAATACATATACTTAAGATGAGCATATCACTAATTTGTAACCCTTTTTGTGATTATTCTCCTTCGAAACACAAATATGTGGATACGGTTGTAGCTGAACTACTCCACAATCATTCCACGGACCCCCTAGCAGCCTCTGGGGTACAGCTGTAAAGCTCTCATTGACGTTCATGTCAAAAAGAGCAAACTTTTAATTTTCAGCTAAACTGGATGTTAGTCTTGTTGCTTTAGTGACATCTGTCATCATAGACCCCCTTTACACCTGGCATTAAAATGTTTTTTGAGTGATCTGATCACATGAAAGTACAGGTGTGAATGCACCCAATACACACAGCACAGATTACGATCCGTTCGGACACATCGTGACTACACTGAACACAAGTGTTTACGCAACTGGGTTTTCAATCCATGCACAACGACTTTGTGGGCGTGAATACGTAATGCTAGGGTTGTAACTTGTTTTAGCCGCGGTGCTGCGTTCATTGGACACGTGCAGCCACGTCAGTCTCCATCACACTATTTAGTTCAGTTACCAGATTGTCAGCTGTGTGTCTGTTCGCCGTAACGCTAGCGAGTGTCTGACAAACCGTGTGTTTCCGCTACATTCGCGGCTCTAGCGTTGCTGGTTGCTTCGTGCTCCACGCTGTCGCACGTATGATCTGTCAGTGTGGGGTAACTTTAGCGAGTGTCCAACAGACAGACAAACCTGGCCGCCATCGCTCTGTCTGCGAGTGTGGACGTACCTCAAAGTCACGTTTGCAGGCCCTCTCCCCCTAAATGAGGCTGATGTGTCCACATTACGCACTGCCTCTCTCCTGCGCTTCCTCTCAGCCCTTTCAGACAAAGCGATCGGATCTCGATGTGGACACAGGAGACACGTATTAATACCATGTGTAAATACAAGACACATTTTAATGCAGGCGTAAAGGGGGTTATAGACGCACTGCTTCATTCCTTCTTTTCCCTTTTATCCGGTCATGTGACCTTAACCTGTGGTTCCTCTCTGCTTGTCCATCAGTCACTGCCCACAGTGTCCTAAACAGACACACCAATCACTCAAACCACCAGTAAAGCTCCAATTTAGCACTAGTCCCAAGCCACAGACAGAGAATTGAGTCCAATACACTCAATCCTCCTAACTGACAGTTACTAACTCCTTCTGTATCTCAACTACGAGTCCTCAGACGTAACATTGTGATGAGTGGTTTCTTTCATTGTCTCAGAAAGTACAGAAGTAGAACGCATTACAAAGACTTTTATTCAGACTTATGTCAGATCAATCAAAACCAATTTCCTTAAAAAAGGTTTCCAGGTCATCTTATTCTACAAAAACAATTATTTGTACATATAAAAAATAAAAATACAAGGAAAGGTGAGACAACTCTTGAGAGGAACAACTCTCCTGTGACAGCAAGGACTGTGTATTTTCATGGTTTCCATCGATCCAGTGATTGATCCAGAGATCTCCCTTTGTTACAGACAGTTAAACAGACTGAAACTGTTGGTTGGGGGATTTCCAGAAGGAAATGGGAGACGAGCTAATAAAGTAGCAATAGAGTCTCAGGAGAGCCAGAATAACCACTGTGAAACCTGAATCTATGAAATCCTTTTCTGTGTTATTGTAGGTTTTGGTGTTGCAGTCTCACATGGGGTAGTTGAGCACCACGTCCTGTTTGGCCAGCTCCAACAACATGGGATCGTCGAAGAACTTGCTGATACTCACATCCTCGCTCAGACCCTGCAGAACGAACACAGGACATCAGTTATGTAAAAACTTCAACAACTCACCACCTTTGAATTATATTATGTTCTATCTGCAGTTTTGAGCTCGCTCACTCTGTCTCTCTTTTGTTCGCTCTGTCTCTCACTCTCATTTGCTCTCTCTCGCTGGCTCTCTCTGGCTCTGTCTATCTCTCGCTCTAGCTTGCCCTGTCTCTGTCTCGCTCACTCCCTCGTTCTGTCTCGCTCGCTCTGTCTGTCTCGCTCGCTGTCTCTGTCTCGTTCTGTCTCAGTCTTGCTCGCTCACTCTAGCTCAACCTGTCACTGTCTGGGTTGCTCTCTCTCTCGCTCGCTCTGTCTCTGCCTTGCTCTGTCTGGCTCGCTCGCTTTCGTGTTCTCTGTCTGTCTGTCTCGCTCTATTTGTCTCTGTCTGGCTCGCTCCCTCGTTCTGTCTCGCTCTGTCTGTCTGTCTCTCCGCTCGGTCTCTCTCTCTCTCTCGCTCTCTCGGTCTGTCTCAGTCTTGCTCACCCACTGTCTGGCTTGCTGTTGCTCTCTCGTTTGCTCTCGCTCGCTCTGTCTGTCTCACTCTAGCTTGCTCTGTCTCTGGCTCACTCGTTCTGTCTCAGTCTTTCTCGCTTGCTGTCGCTCGCTCTGGTCTCTCTCACTCGCTGTCTCTGTCTTGCTCTAGCTTGCTCTGTCTGTCTCGCTCTCTCTGTATCTCTCTCGCTCACTTGCTGTCTCGCTCGCTTTCATGCTCTCTGTCTGTCTCACTCTGTCTTTGCAACTCACTCACTCGCTCTGTCTATCTGACGCTCTAGCTAGTCTGTCTGCCTTGCTCCCTCGTTCTGTCTCGCTCACTCTGTTTCTCGCTCTCTCTGTCTTGCTCGCTGTCTCTGCCTCGTTTTGTCTCTGTCTCGCTCACTCTAGCTCACCCTGTCACTGTCTGGCTCACTCGCTCTCTCTCACTTGCTTGCTGTCTCGCTCTCTCTCGCTGTGGCCCTGTCTCACTCTAGCTTGCCCTGTCTCTGCCTTGCTCGCTCTCTCTCTCTCTCTCAATTGCTCGTTCTGTCTCTTGCTCGCTCTGGCTCTAGCCGTCTCGCTCGCTCTGTCTCACTCTCTGTCTCTGCCTCGCTCTAGCTCTCTCTCTGTCTGTCTGTCTCTGTCCCGCTCTAGCTCTCTCTCTGTCTGTCTCTGTCCCGCTTGCTCTCGCTCGCCATGTTTCTGTCTGGCTCTCTTGCTCTTGCTTGCTGTCTCTCTCTCTCTCGTTCGCTGTCTCGCTCTCTCTGTCTGTTTCGCTCGCTCTGTCTCTCTCTCTCTCGTTTGCTGCCTCGCTCTTGCTCTCTCTCTCTCTCTCGTTGTGGCCCTGCCTCGGTCTCACTCTGTCTCTCGCTCGCTCTGTCTCCGTCACTCTAGCTCGCCCTGTCTCTCTCTCGCACACTCACTCACTCTCTGCTGCTTGGTCTTTCTCACACTCGCTAGATAGAACCTTAATGTGACTGATTATATGTTTACTGTTCTTTTTGTTACTTTCTCGAAATAAAGATAAAATGATTGAATCCTTTTCCACTCATTTATCAACATGAACCCCAATTAGTACACGACTGTATGAAAATGTTATGGGAGGGTATTATGTCCATTCTTTTTGTAAAGGACGGTCCTATCCTACGCTAGAGGACATAATGAAGGAAGCACTGAAGCAACTTTCCTCAGCAATTAGAAAATACTGCCAGCTCTTATCATGTCTGCTACTTTGATACGTCCAGGTCACTCATTAAAGAACCTTCCTCAGCAAAAGACGTTTCCACTGCAGTTTGCACTTTGACTTTGGAGGTAGAACTTTTGTTTTCTAAACAAAAAGTCCAAAAATGCATACAACTAAAAAAACAACAACAACAAAAAAAAAAACTCCGCTCCTGCCACCCTAATGTTAATAAGGTGTCAGAATAAAAATGTGACTAAATCAGTTTAGAGAAATCCTTATAATTCTCACTCACCTTGCGCCTTCGGGTCTTGATCATGAACTCTCTGGCCAGGTGGGGGGCAGGTTGAGGCTCAAGAGGCCTGATCACAATGCTCTTGTCCAGAGGGTCACCTGGGACAATCTGAAAGGAAATATGAAATCTGGTTAACCCAGAGAGAGGGAGCGAATGGCAGCCAACAATTTTAAGCTTTAACAAACTGAGAGGACACTTCTAAGTGTGGCTCCGACCTTTCACTACATATCTGATTCAGCTGTGAGTCTTTCCCATTGTTACTGAGTCAGGAGTGCATCCATCAACATGATGGAAAAAGCAACATGCTGTCACTGCTTGAGTTTGTGACCAACGCAGCATCAGTATGTTAGCAGGCTGAGTTAGAAGAGGCTTTTAAAGTGATTCAATAAATCCATTATCTTAAGGAGCTCATAGGTGATACCGGTACTTTCCCACGAAATGTAAAGAGAGAAGGAATGCTGAATCTGGAAACCGTTGGGTAGAGTGGACTAAATGAGATGTTCCCAGCCTTGGGGAAAGATTAAACAACAGGAAAAGGGAAAAAATTATCAATGGAGTGGCTGAAGGCCAATCAACAGATGGGTGAGAGCTGCTAACAACCGTAACTTTACACTGTGCTGTTTGCATGCCAATACTGGCAGTACGTAATCAAACTAATGAGGAAGGAACACATAGCCTATGAGTGTAATGTGAAAAACAACACAGTTCAGGGACTCCTGTGTTATTCTTATTTTCTAGGGCGGTTTAATCTATACGTGCCGACAGGATAAAAAGTCTGTTGAAGCCCAGAGCAAAGAAGATTCAGGCTAAATCCACACTATGTTTTCATTTTAGACCGGAAACTATCTCTGTCCAGACAAGCGTTTTAGGGCCATTTCAGAATTAATCTCCGTCCATACAACCACGCCTGAATATGTATATCACATGACTATTCACACAACGTGCACGCCCATGCTGGTGTAAACAGGAAGCAAAGCTGGACATGGGAATGACGCAAAGCGTTAAAATAATAGCATAATACCTCCTGCGTATGTAGGCAGTAGTAGCATTATGAAATGCTGAATGTAACTGCACAACAGCTGCTAGCATAGACAACAAGATTAACAACGCTTGTAAGTCATTACACATGAAAACGTGGATGTAGCCCCGGAGTGGTCATTGTATCAGGCTCAGACTCTGTAGCTGCCTTTTAGAGAAGTAAACTGGAGAGAGGTGATTGTCACTGGACCCCAGGGGTGTCTCGTGACAGGATGACAAGAAGTCAAAATAGAACCGACTTTAACGAAACATTTCAGGAATAATCCCAGGGGAAATCTGATTTATGTTGTCACACTGGACGAGAAAGTGCAGCGCAAGCAAAGGCCTGGCTGTTCACACCAGAATCACATTCCTCATCGTCAGTTAACAAGTGATTCTGCTCCTCTGCTGTTTCCCATAGAGCTTTCTGTCTGTCTGCTTGTATACGTGTCTGCTGGTTGCGCTCGATTTCTGTTTTGACACAGTTGATACACAGTGTACGTGGAATACGTCATTTAAAAACGACAATCACAGTAGTGACATTTGATCTATTTCTAAAAAATATTGTGGATGGATTTTGAAATATGTCACATTTTATCATTTATCAGAATCAGATCATTTGCATAGTTTATGGTAGATTATTATTGTGCAGAGAAACTATCGCTGGAGATCGTGAATCAGTCACGGAGCTCTGTGGTGCTTCCTCTGTGAACTGCTCAATAGGTTTACATGAGCACCGAATGGATGCGGAAAGCGCTTTTCCAAAAATTGCCGCACTTCCACGTCCAGTATGAACCCCGATGCTTTACTTAGGATTCAGTGCTTTAAGTTTACAAATCAAATTGCATGTCATGACTTGTGCTTAAGATTATCCCATGAAACAATCACCATGAAAGACAATAGATGATAGATATATAGTCAATATACTGCTCAGCAATAACAACATTACTGTTAAGTGTGGTAGCTGGACTAATCTGTGGTTCTGCATAGTCAATTGTTTTTTATTTATTCTATATGCTCCCAAAGGATCACTCTATAATACAGCTTTTCCCCAGTGTTTAGACAAGCATGTAAATAAATAATTCATGTCTACTCTCTTGTCTAACACTTGAATTTTCATCTCCAGGGGATAAAACATTAAATATTTGCACTGAGGAAAACCGTGTTTTTCCTTCCAGATGAATGACTTTGCTGTAAAGTATTAATCCTCCCTAAGCGGAGTTAATTTTCACTGACACAGCTCTGCAGAGTGCAGACACAAACACATGTCAGACATGGCAGACAGAGACAGCTACATATTACTTAAAACTTAATGACTCAACACTCCACATCAAAAGCAATTTAGACAGAGTGGCAGACATGTACACAAGGCTGGTCACTCTGCTGCACAAGCTGCCTCAGTTTTGTGGATGCGAGAGTTGATGCATGCGAGTAAGAAAACGTGCAACAGTATTTATGCATGTGAGCATGTGTACAGGATGACAGAAGGAATTTAAAGATGCACTGCCAACTCAAAAGGTACTTTGAATAACCTGTCTATTTTCATGTCTGCCTCAAAACATTATTCCCATGTCCGTATGCAATACTGGAAGACTTATTAGCTGCTGTAATCATCTCTCCAAACTGGCCACGAAGAGGTCCCTTTCTACTGCGCTCCAATGGAAGAGATGGGTGACAAAATCCACTCTGTGCAAAAATTTATTGAAGTTATTTTGAAGCTAATATGAGGCACAAACCAAGTGGGTATTATTCTTTTAAGATGCAACCTTTTTAGTACAAATTTCTCCCATTTTGTTTCCCAGGACAGTGTGTCCTTGCTGGGCTCCAGAGCAGGATAGTAAAACAAAATAGGAATGTGCTCTTAGAGGGAGATTATAACCTAAGAGGAAATTTAACCTAAAAGAAATATAGTGTTGGTACCACTAGGGAGAGCATGTGTAAGTGTAGATCAATGTGTGGGATGAATTTATGGAATGTTTAGATCAAGAAATTAGGCAAAATATAAACATAAATAAGTTTAATAAAATGTATTAAAAATTGTTTAGGTACAGGGATGAGGAAGAGGCCTTGTCTCTCTTGGGACTGTGATGCTTGTTAATACTTAAATATTGAACTTAATGCTTATCACATATAAACATAAATAATCATGTACACTATATATAAGTTATAGAAATGACTTAGACACTTACTACTAAGTGACTTTACTCTGATTTGGACCTTTATAGCATTATATTCGCTTCAGGACTGTGGATTTTGTCTCCCATCTCTTCTATAGGAAACAATCTCTTCACAGACTGATGAACAATTACAGCGACTATTAACTCTTGAAATGTTAATATTATTTAATGGCACCAGTTACAATACTGCATCAACTACATCAATAGATGGACATGATCACAATCATTGTGTTTACATGTGTTTTTGTTTAATTAAAGACTGTCACCCACATTTTAGCCAACACGATGCCAGAATAAACAGCAGGGTTTCCCTGACCATTAGATGACGGGCATTGCGCATTTTATTTCTAGTCTACTTATTATATTGTTGTATGGTTCTATTTTATTTTATTTATTTTAAGTTTTATTTATGATGATTTTTTTTTTTTTTTTTTTTTACATTCAAATGTTGTAAAATTCATAAGATTTAAAAGTTCATTGCTCTTTTAAACAGTGTACTTACATTATATCAGTGGCATAAAATGGTCTTAAAATTACAATATCAAAAATATTTCTGGGACAATATATCATCCAACAAAATTAGTTATGGTGACAGGTCACCCGACTGGAGAATAAGCACCACGTCCACCCAGAAAGGACATGCGCATTACTTTGCATTGCTGCATTTCTGTATTCTGTTCATCTGGAAGGAAACCTGGCTAATGTTAGAAGGAAGGCTTGTTTGTTTACCTGCCAGTGGTGGAACACAGACAGGGCAAAGGCCTGTCCCTGTGTATGTGTGCGGAGGTCCGTCTCAAAGCCGAAGGAGTCGATGGCCGGGATGAAAGCCTTAATGGTGTAGAGAGGAGACCCTGGAATAGGTGCATCCTGGGTAACGTGACCCCTGTTGGATGACAAACACAACCACAAATTTAAAAACTGAAGTTCCTATATTTCCATATCAGGGAATATTGTCAATGCCTTACATTTCTGTCTGGGTTGATACTAGTTTCAGGATAAAAAGAGTATACAAACCTTCTTCGAGCCAACACTGTGTAGACAGCAGACACACAATCAGCTGGAGCCTGAACCTCGACAAAGTAATAGGGCTCCATCAACCTTGGAGTGGCCTGTGACACAAGGGTGACAATACATTAGAGGA